>VXCB01000130.1:0-113781 GCA_009613015.1 Mollisiaceae sp. DMI_Dod_QoI
TCATCACATGACTACGTCCCGATTCGGCCTAGTCCTCTGGCTTCATGTATATAACCTCGCATCCTCTCGAGCTCTTCTTCACTCTGTGTCTGTATTCTAAGGACGAAATATATGCGGTTCGTCACAACCACCCAAGTAGAAATCCACTGGGTCGGGTACCAACCTGGCGGGTACCGGGTTTTACCCCGGATATCCGTCCATTTTAGGAATTAATAAAGTCTATTTTTAGAAGAAAAATATATATATTTCTTTAATTAATACTATTAATTACATTATTATAAAGAAAAATAAATATATTATATATTAATTATAAAAATATATTATAAAAAATAAACTTGCAATAGTAGTAATAAGCTTCAAGTGCTACCGGCTTTATATCGGGCCGAGGCATATAATCTATGCCTAAGGCATACAAGTGAAGTTGCAGCTGTCTAATGATTTCTAGCGATTTTATTGGTTCTCGGCGCTTATAAACATTTTTCCGCGTCACGTGCACCGATACCCAGATAATACCGAATACCCTTCCATTTTACGGGTAACCGCCCGGCCACTTTTCACTGGGTAGAGTAACCGCCCGGCCCCCCCCCCCCCCTGGGTACGACCCGGGTTACCCATCTACAAGTCTGGTAATGCGTGCAAGCCAAGGTTGTTGGGCCATGTTCTGGACTATTGCAAGGGTTTACGACCAGTGTTCCATCATTGAAATAGGTATCAGGTTGTAGCTGAGAACCAGAACTCTGCGATACCTTTCAGGAGCGGATATCCTTGAGCAGTGAACCAGGTGACATTCTGAGAATACGAGAAATGATCATATACATGCTGCATCATCCATGCCGCACTGGCAGGGTAGTTGGCCCATTGTGCAGTATCTTTCATTCCTGTATGGCCGAAAATATCCATCTCGTCGTGGACCACCCAGCCGGGTGCTCCATACAGTAGGCGGGCTGTCTCCGTCCCCCGCGGGACCCATGTATCTTGTATGTAATTCCAAGATGCTGCTTGCAGGTCCCCAAGACCAGTTTGGTCGACGCCCCAATGATTCATCTGGAAGTTGATATTGGAATGGTAGTCTGCACTCCAAGCTGCGGTCAGTGTTTCGCTCCAGCGACCAGCGAGATTCGTTGGTAGACTATTCTCTCGTTCGGATGAGATGAAGAGGTGACGGTCGAGAGTGAATAAAAGAGACTCCAGATAAGGATCACTAGTATCCTTTTGTGCAAACCGGTCAAGTATCTCTGATAATTCTAGATTGGCAGAGCCAGCAGTGTCCGGAAGGTCCAGGCTAAATTGTCCCATCAAACTCTGGTAATCTGCGTTATGTGCGGCTCTCAAGTTGCTTTCGGTTTTTGCTGAGGCCTCAGAAGTGACTGACTCTACGTATACACTAGGATCCTCACCTCTGAACGAAAAATTGTTTTCTTCGTTGCCTTTTGTCTGGTCATAATTCGTGTCAGCTCCGATCAAAAGGGTGAGCTCTCGAATGTGTGAACCAGCTGGGATAATTAGGGAACCAGAACTTGGATCACAAACAGCTGTTCCAGTTCGTGTCTGAAGCCGGGCCATGCCATCATACTTCAGTCCAGTAGGTGGGCCAAGTTGTGTGACTCCGGACAGACGCACATACTGATCTCCACAAGTAGCATTGAGAAGTGAGGCATTCACCAGCTGATTCTTTAATGTAACTGAGATCTTCGGCAACACTGCTGTAGAAGATAGATGGTACACACAAACCTGGTCCGCAGAGTGGTCCATAAGCAAGCTAGCTTACTAGCTGACTTAAAAGCTAACTATTAAAGTCAGTCAGCTAGATATTTTAAAAGTAATAAGTCGACAAGCGGAGATATTTCAAGCTTAAAAGCAACTTATAAGCTATTAGATTTAATTTTCATGATTTTGGAGTCTGTTTTAGTAGATATTTTAGTGTTTTGGTGGGGGATTCGGATCGGAAAAACCTAATGGAAGCTAAATTTAACCGATACCAAATGAAATATTCTGATTTTTATCTAATTAAAAATCGTTTTGATCTAAATCACGGCTTCAAGCTAATTAACGCCTTTAATACTTGATAAAATAGCATTTACAAACACTCTACGCAATGCCTTTAATCTCCTACGACGCATCACCTCGAATCGAGTACTATTACGACTCACGAGAACCTACCCTTCCTACATCGAAAGCATCCTTAATAGCGTAGCACCTATTTCTACACCTCGACCCTCCTCGCGACGAGACCAGTTATTTCTTTATCTAGAAGAGCTCCCTACAAGTAGAGTCGGCACTATGGCGTATTGGAAGGAAAGGGAGGCTGAGTGGCCTGATCTAGCACGTATGGCATTTGATTTCATGGCGATACCGGCGATGAGCTCAGAGTGCGAGCGTATATTTTCCTCTTGCGCAAAGCAAACTACACCAGAGAGTTCTAGGTTGACAGGAACGCTACTGTGGCATCAAGAGTGCCTGAATAATTGGCAGAGAAGAGGTGCGATACGGATGGAGTCATGCCATAATGCTGTAATCTTGAATTTTACCTTATAATATATCTTCAATTTTCACTTATCAGCAGCTTATAAGTTGACAAAGCAAGTCAGCTAAGAGGCTAGATTTATCTAAGTCAGTCAGCTCAAAAATATCCCCCGCTTTTCGCTGACTTGCTTGCTTACAGTCCACTCTGCTGGTCCGGATACGAGCAATATATCGTTGTAGTATAGTTGTTGCCATCGTTCGCAGAGTAAGTTGTTACATGCAGTCCAGTGTCAAAATCAAGTGACCTTCGATAGTTGCTAGAGTTTGTAACCCCATCAATGGCGATGGACAGATTTGCGTATACTTGATATGAACCGTAATTGTTGGCATCTCCAAGAAGTTGCAAGACATCTATAAATGTTAGGTTTTGCATCAAACATTCAGCTCTACATACTGCCTGTTCCATTTTGGAAGATCCATTGCCGTATTCCAGGCAGGTATTTTGATTTCTCTTCTATTGGGTTTCCTCCTATATATGACTATTTCAAAATGAGTATGCATATGGAAAGGAATTGGACGAAAACTAACTGAGTTCTCGAACGGACCACCAGACCAAAGAGAATCTATATTCAATACAACTAATTCTGAGCCTGGAGAGCCAAACGGCATGACTAAATGCATTAAGCGGATTTTTCTCAGGTAGATGGGGTCGTGGCTACTAACTTCCCAGGCGGCCATTGCCAATGGGATATGCTTGCCGGATAATATCGTCCCACGCCGCAGGTGTACTGGACCAAATTGCTTTACTATGACTTCGCGAGAAGAGCAAAAAAAGAGGAATTAAAAGTCGGAAACATTCCATTGTGAGCTGAGACAGAGATGGATTGATGTTAAAAACAGCAGATGAGGACTGCGGCCACTGGGCACTGTCGTCAAGAATGAAGGTCATATGTATTGTAATGTATGTCGTACCCCGCATGAAGTGGGAAAAACATAAACAAATTCTAATACTAGTGAACAGATCTGCAAAAGACTGATGTTGATCAGCCAGGATCTTGATTGCGGGGGAAATTCTCCGTTCGGAACCAGGTTATCATTTTCGGAGGTTCATTGGACCGAGATGTTTTGGCAGGCCGCAGAGATTTCAAGGGGTATCCGACTCGTGACTTC
Source organism: Mollisiaceae sp. DMI_Dod_QoI (assembly GCA_009613015.1). Lineage (NCBI taxonomy): Eukaryota > Fungi > Ascomycota > Leotiomycetes > Helotiales > Mollisiaceae > Mollisiaceae sp. DMI_Dod_QoI. Next base: position 3,634 of record VXCB01000130.1, read on the forward strand.
TGAAAGGTAAGTGTTTTTAAGCTAATCTGCACTGTCTAGTTGAAGGACTGCGATGCATGGGACTTTCTTATAACCAAAAGAAGGACTTCCCTATTATTGATTAATTTCAAATATCTTACAGTTTGCCGCGACCACAGACTTTACGAGATTACATTCGGAGCATATAAATATATCCTAACGAGTTAATTTTGTAACCGCAATTATATAAAGTAATGAATAGATTTCCGTGAAATTCAATAAAATAATTCGGATTAAGCAAGGTACTTATAATATAATAACTACTCTAAATATGCGAACTTATTATTTTGATATTATATGTTAATATTATTATAAAAATAAAAATAAAAATAAAAATAAAAATATATTTTATAATATATTTTTTATTTTATATTATAAGTTTTTTGATTTTATATTAAAATCAATAAAACTATTTTCGGACTGCCAACGGAGCGCTGCTCGGTTAGAGATACAGCCTTGCAAAGCGTCCTTTTCATACAAATGAAAGTCAAATAAAGCTCAGAAGGCACATATCCGTTTGTGCATTGCGGTTACAATGCTGCTCTGTGAGCTAGGCCCCACAGCTTGACACCCCAGCACGCCAAAGCCCCAAATCAAAGCGACACACCAAGTTTTGTCACTGGGACTGAAATTAATAGTGGTCAACAGTGAATTAACTACTAGTAAAGTGTAAAGTCCAACACAACGCAATCAATCACGCATGCTTCTCATCCGACATTCGAATATGCTCCCTAAAAGTCAGCCCCGTCTTCACATCCACAATCTCATCCAGATTGGGTTGCGTAAACACCGCCAGCGTGTTCCTCGCCACCTTCCCAGTCTTTCTGTTCACACTCGGCCCTCTCACAAAATGTGGAACAGCTTTCAATACACCACCCGTCATCAGCTCCAGCGCTGAGCCAGTTTGAAAAGCTAGACAATCGAGTGGGATGTTGACTTTCACCACATCGGATGTGCGGGAGCGGATGTATAGACCAGCAAGCGGATCGGGGGATTCTTTGAATGCGGGAATGTGGTTGGTGGATGGGGTGGATGTGGTGGTGAGTGGTGGGAGGGAAATGGATTCGTTGATGAAGAGTGCGGATGTTAGACCTGTGAGACAGCCGTCGTCGACATGGAGGGCACACCAGGAGTCGTCTGGCTCTTCATCGTTGCCTGAAGTACCTGACAGTGATTCTGGGGGAGGAAAATAGTGTAGTAGACGCGCTCGATTTGTCATGCTCTCCTTCACTACCCTCTCCAAACCTCCCTGCTCGTAACCCTGTACGAACTCCATAGCGAAACGATCACAAGCTCTGGCTACTAGTTGAGCTATGTCTACGATCATGACGCATAGTTCTTCGAAGGTGCGGCGGAAGTCGGGAATGAGTTGCTCTGGTGGCCAGACGTTGGGATGTTCGAACTTGAGGTCGGTCTCTGCTGAAGAATGTTGGAACTGGGATCGCAGGTATGAAGAAATGATTGTGGCGTAGTAGGATCCTTTCAAGGTATCGTATTGGCCAGATTTGAGGGCTTCTTTGCCGTGAGACCAGCCGACATTGTAGTGTGAGGCAGGGTTTGTGAGGAGGTCTTGGGACTGTCAGTCACATCTTTCTTGAAATCAGAGGTGAAAGCACTTACCCAGCTGCTCTAAAGGAAGTTGAGCAAGATATGATGCCAGTGAGAGCAATTTCATCCGGAGGGGAAGGAAAGCGGATGCGAGATCTTTCACAATCAAGATTCCGAGAGAGGATGGACCGAAGGCTTCTTGGAGGATAGAGAGCTCTATTGATCCTACAGTATCCAATGTTAAACTTAGAGCTCTTCGGTATGGGGGAAATGGTGGTAACCGGTCTGTAGATCATGCAGGCTCACCGTCACGGGTTGCTGGCTGGGAGACATGTTGCTCAACTTTTCAGGTCTAATGCACAACACCTCAGATCGGTCAAGTTTGCAACTTGTCTTGGGGAAGACCTATTCAACAGGAAACCTAAATTCTTGGGATCGATGGAGTATTAGATGTCAATCTAGATAATCTTATCAGGTGACAAGTAAGGGTCTGGAATCAACGTTCCCAAAGTCAAGCTGATAGACGAAGGGACTTACGAGCTAAACTTGGGACTAATGTTATTTGGATTCGAATATTTCGGAAGCATCTGATATTGCAGATATACAAATAGAAACGACATATGATATAGGTAAGTTTTACGTTTCGGGTAGCGTAATGCACCAGCGAAGTCGCTTGATAAGACCGGAAGCGGTTATCCGAATTGTCAGCCAAACACTTCGAAGCAGCTTCCTAGCAACTATTCGGACACGTTGAGTTTATTCAGAGCTTGTGCTTACAACCTGGATTTTATTTTGCCGCTTCTGTCTCTCATAGGCGCCACTCATTCACGCTGCCATGTACAAACTCGACAAAATAAATGTCATCCCTATTCCCGTGGATGAGATTGATTCAACATTCAGGCCTCAATGTCTAGGTTCGTATAACCCCATTTCGAATAATTAATTCACTCACTTTATCTATCCAACAAGCCCCTCGAATTAACATCTCATTTCTAGATCTCATCTCCGCATCTCTCGGTGGCAAAGTCCTTGCTGTCTCAGACGAATGGTTCGCACCAGCCACAAATCTCCTTTTACCATCCAAGCCCATATATTCTGAGAAGCAGGTCTTCACAGGACAATGGATGGATGGCTGGGAGACTCGGCGGCACAACCGTAAGCCTTTTGACTACACCATCATTAGACTTGGGGTCTCCTCTGGCACCATCGAAGGCATCGAGATAGACACAACATTCTTCAAAGGTAATGAAGCACCCGCGATCTCCGTTGAGGGTTGTTTCAGCTCCGAAGACAACCAGGTGGTGTCATGGGAAGAGACTCGCGGGAATTGGGAAGTTATTCTGGGGGTCCAACCATGTGGACCCTCCCAACGACACGCCTGGAAACTCGCCAACCCAACTGGAAAGCGATACACGCATGTCAGATTAAACATGTATCCCGATGGCGGAATTGCAAGATTTCGCATTTACGGGAAAGCAGTACCCATTCTTCCCAGTAATCCAGACGCGATCTTTGATTTAGCAGCAGCTCAAAACGGAGCTATTCCGACTTCCTGGAGCGACCAAGAGTGGGGATCACTTGCTAGCAATTTGCTTCTTCCTGGGCGGGGATCTGATATGGCGGATGGATGGGAGACCTCGAGATCAAGGAGCAAGGATCATTTTGATTGGGTTATTATCAAGTTGGGAATTCCGGGGAAAGTGAAGAGTTTATTGTTGGATACAGCGCATTTTCGTGGGAATTTCCCTGAGACGGCGCGGTTTGCGGGGATATTTCAAGCTGGTGAAGGTGAGCCGAATGTTTCAGATAAGGGGTGGCAGGATATTACTGCGTTGCACGAATGTGGTCCTGATAAGGAGCATGTTCTTGAGTGTCTGAGTGCAGAGATGACATTTACGCATGTCAAATTAACCATCTTCCCAGATGGAGGAGTGAAGCGGGTTCGAGTGTTTGGTATTAGATCAGATGATCAAGCGAGGATAAAGTCACGACTGTAGTTCAAACTGAAGTTCAAATATCTGATTCAGAAGTCTCTCGGATTCCACGATTTATCAGGTCTCAGCGGACCAGCTAATGTGCTCACTCCCCGCTCCAAAAACTTCCCGTAACCCTTTTCCCCAACTACCCCACCATTATCTCTATCCCAAATCACCTTTCCTCTCAATATTGTGTATCTTGGCCATTGACTCAGAGTCTGTCCCTCATATGGCGAATAATCCACATTATCATGAAGATTTTCGTGCTTCAATTTGAATCTTTTCAACCCCTTCTCAGGATACCAGATCGTGATGTCCGCGTCACTTTCGCCAGCAATCAGAGCCCCCTTTCTTGGATAAAGCCCATACAACCTCGCGGCATTAGTAGCAGTAACTTCAACAAACTTTTGCAATTGCAATCTCTCTGCGCTCAGAGCAAGTGCTAATCTCGTCTCCACTCCTGGGCATCCATTAGGAATGTATTGAAAGCGACCGTTCGGATATTCATCGCTTATAGTTGATTTCTTCCCACCTTCAGCATCCTCATATACGAAAGGACAATGATCCGAGCTGAAGACGGTGAAAGTCCCGTTTTCCAAACCTTGCCAGATACCCTCATGGTCTGCAGTTGTACGAGGTGGAGGGCTGCACACACATTTCGCACCTTCGAAACCAGGTTTGTCGAGATCTTCTCGAGTGAGAAACAGATACTGTGGGCATGTCTCGGCATAAATCGGAAGACCTTTCTTCTGTGCTTCATGGATATGTGTAGCTACTGTAGGTTGCGATACATGCACGATCAAAATTGGGACGTCGATGAAAGTCGAGAAGGCAATTGCTCGAGACGCAGCTTCCGTTTCTGCCATTGGCGGGTGACTGTTGACATGGTACTTGGGATCGAACAGTTTCTCCTTTTCGAGTTGTTTAGTCATCCAGCTGATCACTTGCCCGTTCTCGGCATGTATCAGGATCGTCATCTGATGCCGTCGTGCCTCAAGTAGGACGTCCAGGATCTCCTCGTCATGGAGTTGAAGATCCTCGAAGGCCATGAAGAATTTCAAAGATGAGATTCCCGCTTTTCGGAGCAAAGGAAATTCTGACAGAGCAAGTGGTCCTGCGTTAGTACACAGTGCGTGAAATGAGTAGTCACTGTAGCAGCTCGTAGCTGCCAAGGCATGGGTATCTGCTAGGACTGCGAGCAGAGATGGCTCATTTTTGCTTTGGGGTGCGAATGAGATGATGGTGGTTGTCCCTCCAGCAATTGCAGAGCGTGTTCCTGGTTGGCGTTCAGCACGGGAAAGAACCACACTTGGAGCACTTGGAGCACCTACCTGATTCGTAGTCATCCGCACAGCGACCTCCAGCCATGATGAAGGGTTCCTTCCAAAGTATCAGTATGGAAAGAGAAAGAGATCTTGGACTTCAGATGGCTCACATTAAGATGGACATGGGAATCAATCCCACCAGGCTATCAAGCTCGTCAGTCTATTCCGTGCCAAACATGACTTCCAAACCTCACCATCACATAGCCCCCTTCTGCGTCGATTCTCTGCTTTGCTGAAGCGTTGGACAGCTTGCCACGAGGCACCAACTTGGCGATCTTCTCGTCTTTGACAGCGATATCTAACTCTCTTGTTTCCGTGTCGGTGATGACAAGCCCATTGACGATCAGCAAATCGAACTCTTCCGCCATTTCGGATACTTCGACCCCGTTTCATGCGACGACAATTGTTCGATGAAGATTTCTCTCTTGGTGGATGCAGTTGCAAGACAACCCCGGACAAGCATCTCTCAATCGCACCTCCTTCACGGTACTTTCTCGTCACATGTCTCTTACAGAGGATGCTACCTAGTGGTAATGAGGTGACTAGACTACACCGTAAGGTCCCGAGTCGCGACTAAGGACGCGTGCTCTAGGCCGAATTGACGTGAGTTGTTCTTACCAAACTTTACATCTAAGGATTGGTCACAACCAGATTAGGATTACGAACATTTTAACCGGACGAGACTGTGCCATCTCATTGCAGCGCTTCCGAAAGTCGAAAGCGCGATTGGTTCCTCACCCAATAGAACTAAACGGCCAAGATGCTATCTCGGCTACGGCCAGTGCCCTGAAGCTACCCCCGCCGGTGGTCCGACGGCCGGTGGACAATTCACTTGTGCCTGTCCCAGTACCAGGGCTTTGGCACTGCGTCAGCTAAGGATGGGCGATACATAATTATAATATTATATAATAATCTGACATTTCCCATTATATAATAATAGTACGACCATTATTACTAGTATTTTAATAAAAATAAAAATAAAAATATATAGAATCGAGCATAAATATAGTTATTTTTAGGCCTAAAGTAAAGAAAATAAAAATAATATAATATAGTAAAATTTATATAATTTATCTTTATAATTCAGAATTTTCCTCTAAAATACAGCCTTTTAATCAGCCTAATCTTATTTAGTGATCACGTGGTCAAATAATATAATAATAGTGGGAAATTACAATTGTTTTATATTATGTAATAATGAGAGGTCAATTATGATAATGGCCAATCCCTAGCGTCAGCGCTCGAGTAAGTCCTACCCTTCCTCAATCGTGCAGGAGGCAGTGCTCATTTCAGAATCTTGGAGTAATTCCAGCTGCAGAGCTCGGATCTGGACAGACTAGAGCGTGCATAAGTTTCTACGCCCTCGTACCTTGTGTCGTCTCTGGTTGGCGAGATGTCTCTACATTGGTCGTACCAAAGCACAAATGTTTGAGCACTCAGGAAGACATAATAATTGAGGTCAAAGTTGTCTCTAGATGCAGGTCTAGACGGGCGATTTCTTCTCTGCCACAGTGCAGCAGTCACTCAGCATCTGCCAGAATGAATCCACGTTCAACTGACGAGGAATTCGGACCCCCTTTCCTGTTTGCGATTTCGTCACAACAGTTCTTCCAATCTGACCCCTTGCACCTTCAAGATCGGCCCCGTCAACAGCTGTGTGCTCTCCAGCTGTAACCATAGTCACAATATATCTGTCGCCTTCATCGAGAAAGATATCCGAATTTGGAAGTAAAGCAGCTACTGCAAGTGGATCGTGCAAAGGCGGCCCCTCTGCCATTCCGAAGAAATTGTCATATCCACTTGCGAAGAAATCCAGAATCTCTTCCAGCATTATGCGCAGATCCGAAGGCGGTTTTGATGGATCTCCGCCATTCAGTAGCTTTTGTCTCACAGTGAGTGTCGCAAGACAGAGGTGAGTCAAGTCCAGGGTGATCAATGTGGTCTTAGCTGCAAGTGCAGGATTCGAGAATATTGATCTCGCAGCTTCTGGGTCACCTGGTTCTGTTCAGCATCTACTAAGCGTGTCGTTTCAGTGTCTTGGAAACCTACAGTAAATGTTGAATTCCGCCCAGTCTGTCTCATTACCGAACCTTTCATTTGCATCTTTTTCGATGCTACCGTCGGTTTTGCCATTCTTTGCTGCGGTAAATCCTCCACCTACTGCACCTCCCATGATACTCAGCCCAGCAATGTGGCTTACCAATTCGGGAAATACAGCAAAAATCAGTGCAGCGTTCGTCAACGGTCCTGTGGCAACCAGCCAAGCTGTTTGCGGCGGCTGAGACATGAGAGCCTCTCGCATTGCCAATATTGCATTCAAATCCTTCATAATTGGAGCAGAAGCTGGGGGAAGCTTTGTGATGCCACCCAGTCCAGTTGAGCCTGTTTGTATGAGAGAAAATTTTTACGTTGGAATGATCGAGGCGATATTACCGTGCATATCGAAAGTAACCACTTCATCTCTGCAAAATGGCTTCGCTGTTCCTGGATATACGGGAATGTCTGTACGACCAAGAGCAGTCAAGATAATGCTTGTGTTTTTCGTTGTATTTCTGAGAGACGCATTGCCGTGGGTTGTACTCGTGCCGAGAAGTTTCAACGTTGGGTGGTGCGCTGCCACAAGGAGGGCGAAGACATCCTAGATAATGCTTTAATGGGGAGCCTTAAACATCGAAATACATTATTCAGAAGAAACAATCTTACATCATTTCCGGTATCGACATCCAGCCATACAGGCACCCTCTCAGATGAATTGATCTGATCCATTGTCTTACACAGGGATAACACGAGTTTGAATCCTATTGCCGGTCGTATAAGGCTTGAAATTATATGCCATTGAATTTCACCACGTCTTACCTGTCATCTGACTATCGAATGAATAACAATAGCCTTCCACTATAAATGCCCAGGTACAGGCTCATTACATAATTCCTAGTGTCCAACATTACGCAGATCTGCCTTTTAGAAATCAAGGCCGACCTCAGGAGGCTCACTCGATGTCCCTGGTCCGGTTAGAGCCTCGTGGCTACTGAGATGCCTACCATAAGCTGCATATCTTTCACAAAGCTAAAGATACGGATGTAGGGGTTTAATGTCGCCTCGGATACCCGGACACTACCCCACCCTTGAATCCCAGGCGCCATGGGCTCCCCGCTACCCATTATGGGCAAGTATCAAGCTCCCCATCCCAGTCAGGTCGGAGAGGTCGCATCGTATCTCTTGCTTTCAAGCTTTAGTGGCACAACTAAGACAAAATCCAAGCATTTCCCATCGTGTCGCAGTATTACCTCCGTAAACCCCCTGTTCGCAGACCCCTAAATCTAAGCGAGCCAAGGATATCGACCGAAAAGGAACGACACTTCCTGATGACGCCTTGATATCTGCCAGTTGAGCCGCTCCTCGCATTGAGATAGGCAATTGAGTGCCCATAATTCCTATCGAGATCCACTTTATCCGCACAACATCTAGACCTCAAACTCGTATGAGCGAACGATAAGTTGATAAGAATGGCGGCACAGAATATCAGCCTTGATAGCGCTAGCACCGAAGCTGACAGCTGCCATGTGCATATTAATTGCAAAGCCGTTGACACATAAAATTTGGGATGTCCTACTAGGGATCGATCAATATTGAGATTCTTTCTCGACTACTCCTGTATTATTCTTGAAAATCACTCAAAACAACCATCGCCGGGAGGTAACTTGGCTTTATTGCATCTTGCTTGTGAAAAACAAACACGTTGGATAACAACAATTGAAGATGCATGCCCATACCCCTGCGGAGACAACCGCCATCTCCGATGATCTCGTTCTCGAAGGTCTCGGCTACAAGCCAGGTACGGAATCAAAAACCCACACTTACCGGCAGGGTATTGACCATTATAGAACTCAAACGTTCATTCTCCTTGTTTGGAATGATAGGATTCGCTTTCAGCGTTTTAACATGGTAGGTCATCCTAATTCAATTGCAAATGGTCATGGCTAAGAAAATGCCCAAGCTGGACTGCACTCGCTGGATCTCTCGTTGTGGGAATCAATTCTGGAGGACCGCCAGTTATCATCTGGAGTTGGGTTGGCGTTAGTCTCTGCAGCATGGCTGTTGCATATTCATTTGCAGAAATTTGCAGTGCTTTTCCGGTCGCTGGAGGACAATATTCATGGGTTGCCATTTTGGCTCCCCAGAAATATGCTCGACCTCTCTCGTACTGCTGTGGCTGGTTCATCCTGATTGGTGTGTAGCTTTCATTCCATAAACCATCATCCCGCTAGAAATCTTAAAAGTACTAAATAAATAACTTTAGGCTTCCTATCGGCGGGCGCCGGAAATGGTTTCGTCGGCGCAAACTTCGTCCTGGGAATGGCACAAATGGCCAATCCTGACTACACAATCGAACGATGGCATACATGCCTCGTGGCCTATCTCCTCCTGCTTCTCGCGGCAGCGACGAATATATGGGGTCGCAAAGCGCTGGAAAGACTTTCGCAGGCCATGATAATCTTCAACATCGTGTCGTTCATCATTGTGGTTGTGGTTATTCTCGCGAGAGACAATAACAAACAGTCAGCTTCCTTTGTTTTCAAGGACTTCCAGAACTTCACCGGGTTTGGAACGGCTTACGCTAGTCTATTGGGATTGCTGCAAAGTGCTTTTGGAATGACTGGCTACGGTACTTTCCCCATGAGCCTCCATTGAAATCGAAAACCTAAGCTAACATGTTGCAGACGCCACAGCACACATGACAGAAGAGATGCAAAATGCACGAAAGGATGCTCCAAAAGCCATCATCTGGGCCGTGTGGATTGGAGCGATCACTGGTTTTATCTTCCTGATCGCAGTCTGCTTTTGCATCGACAACATCGACGACGCTGCCAGCTCACCTACAGGTGTTCCCATCTTCGAGATATTTAGGTCTGCGACTAGATCCTTCGGTGCAGCCATGGTACTTTCAATCCAGATTTCCATCATCTCACTCGTCAGCCTGGCCTTCTTGTGCGCTCAAAGCTCTCGCCTCGCCTTTGCATTTGCCCGCGATGGAGGACTTCCTTTCTCCAAATTCTTCAGTAAAGTCAACCCCAAGAGCCATGTCCCAATCAATGCAATCTGTCTGGTTGTTGCTGTCAACATCGCCCTCATGTCGATTTACTTTGGATCAGTGACTGGTTTTGGAACGATTCTGGCCATCTCCACGGAGGGCTTTTGTGAGTAATCTTGGACTTCAACTTTTGAGGCTCATACTAATATCCTGCTTCCAGACCTTTCATATATCATGCCCCTTGCAGTTCGCATTTGGGGCCGCTGGACAGGGAAAGGTCCAGAATTCGTAGCAGGATCCTACAAGCTCAAATTTGGCTTCGTACTGAATGTCATCGGTCTTCTGTACCTTGCATTTGCCTGTATCACTTTCAACTTCCCTTCGGTCCATCCTGTCAACGCCAGCAACATGAATTATACATGTGCTGCTGTTGGAGCGAGCGCCTTGATTGCTGGTGTGACATGGTTTACAACAGGAAAGAAGGGCTTTTCTGGACCGGAGGTTGGCAGCACGTTTCAAGAGGTCATTCATGCCCAGCATGCTCCCAGCAGTGCCAACGATAGCATTGACCTCAACGTGAAAGACAGGACAGGCGATACTGTCATCGACAACAAAGCTCATTCCGAATGAGCAATTGTCCAGATGCAGCCAGAAACGAGCGTTGACGCCGACCTCGATGACGAGGATCTGGAACATCTCATTAATTTTGTGTACAATTAGCGCAGGAGTTTTCACGGCTGTATTTCAGAGACGAGCGATGAACGACGACCTCGGAATGAGGACCTGATGATACATCTTGGGATTCTTGAAGCTTAGCGTGGAGTTTTGGTGGGCATTCAGAGACTAGCGTTCACGCCGACCTCGAGGATGAGGACCTGGATATACCCATTTGTAATTGCCTTTTGCTTTTGATTTTTGATTTGTTTTTGGAGTTTTAAGGGTGGCTTTCAGAGACGAGCGATCACGCCGACCTCGGAATGAGGACCTGAGATTATACCCATTTGCTTTTGCGGAGTTTGTGTTGGGGTTATGCAGAGACGAGCGATCACGCCCACCTCGATGATGAGGATCTGATGTACGCCTAGACTTATTTTGAATTTGAAACATTATGACTGGGTACGGACATGTTAAGAGTTATAACTTCATCAAGCCTCGACAATTCTTTTGTCCGAAAAACATAATACGATATTTAATACCGAGCTTAAAGCTGGTAGCATTTATACATTTTTAAACTTTTTAAAAAATTACAAAAATTAGTATAATAATTAAAGTAAAGTATACGATATCGAATATATAGTTTTTATCGCGAATTTGTGGCGTTGTTATGTTCGAATTCAATTTGGGCGGTTGGCCGGTGTGGCGTTTGGCTAGTTGACCCTTCTATGAGATAAAAATAAACCTAGCTTTCGAGATTATTACCGCCTCAGGCACAAACAGCTACGCGCCACCCCTGAAACACTTTCGGGCTCCGTCTGCCAAGAAATTCGACACTCATCAACCAACATCCACGTTGTTATTGCTTCCAGACTCACTCCTTGGCATTTTGTACCTAGCACATGTATATCTATCTTCGCCTCGACGTTATTGCTTAGCACCTAATTCTGGATTCACTACCCACGGGCATCATTCGAACCGTCATCGCGTTGTTTCTCTACCGTCGTCTTGGCGTCGACTCAAGCTTTCACTCGGCATTCCACTCGTCTCTGTTTCACCATGTTCTCAACTCGCCGGATATTTTCACAATTCTCTAAGGTCGCCTTATCGGCGATTCTTAATACAAAGCTTCTATGGTCGTATCAGCCACTTGACCAGAATGATTCATCAACGAATGCCAGTAGAACTTCTCAAACTCGGATAAATCGCTTGCGCTTGTGGAGGCTGTTAGCCTATGCCGCCGGCTTCTTGTTCTTGTTGACAGCTTTTGCTGTATACTCACATGGCAAAGGTGTGATTTCGGTTTCCGGCCGGACAAGCATTTCAAAGGCCGGATTTATTGCTGCAATCCTCAGAGAGCCGGTCGAGGGCCTACTTGATCCAGAACCTATTCGCAGAATGTGTAATGAAACCAAATATCAAGAGGGTTTAGTCTGGCATTGCGATACTATTGTTGGAGGTATTGGCAACGTGGGAAACATGTGGCTTAACTGCGTTCGGTACGCTATAGAGGCTGGTGGTATATTTTCTTGGCATTTCCATTTCTCTATTTATAAACTAACAACGTGTAGCAACAACTTTGATTCTTCCTCGCTTAGGCGTTCGCAAAGACAATCTCGTTGATCTTGGCGGCGGGGACCAACCTACGGATTTATCCTATCTCTTCGACGTTGACTATTTTCTCGATTCTTGGAAAAAAGCCTGTCCGCAAATCAGCGCGGTGGTCTCTGACTCGGAGGTATCGAATTTACCGCCCTCCTCATCTGCTAGCTCACCCCATCTGGCCCCTGCTAGCGTCAAGCATTTTGAAATGAGGAAGTATCTCATCGTCGACCCCACTGGCTGGCGAGAAGCCTTCGATATTTGGTTAGCGAAAACCCCAGCATTCAGTACTCTATCAATTCAAACTCCTATCCGGATTTGGCAAGATCTTGTGCTCTGCCAATGGAACCGGGAAGCCAATCCGGTAGACTTCGCAAAGTCTTTTCCCCGCCTATTCCGATTCCCACTTCAAACTCGTCGCCTAGCTGCTTCAGTCTTATGGAGCCTAGAAAAGAGCCTCGGTCGTCCTATCGTCCCTGATACTATTATTTCTCCTCCCCTTGGTCTCCCAACCGCATCCAAAGTCAATTCGCTTGGCCCACACCGTCTCTCTTCCAATGGTTTCTTCGGAGCCCATATGCGCGTTGCTGCTGATGCTGCAGCTGCAGGCTGGCCGGGCTACGAATCTCAGGCGCCATTCTTTATCGCGGAGGCGAAGAAGCTTAATTTGACCACAATATACCTTGCTACGGGCTCTCCAGAACACCGCGACCGGTTCCGAGCAGATGCTTTGCAACAGGGGCTGAGTGTTACAGTGAAAGAGGACCTCTTATTCGACAAAGAACTTGCAGAGCTCCAAAGTCTTACTTGGGATCAGCAAGCGCTTGTTGACTTTGATGTCCTCATGCATAGCACATATTTCTATGGCTTTGTGCGGAGCAGCTACAGTTGGTCACTTGCCTTGCGCCGAGGCACTCTCCCAGAAGCAGTCGGGACGTCGAGAATAACGGAGGAAGATGAATACAGGGATAATCTCAGCGCGGTTGTGGGAAGGTATCCCAATATCAATCCGGAGGGACTGTGGCCATGAAGCCGCCATATCGAAGATGTACATTCAGGACTCATCAGTTCGAAAAATAATACCAAGATACCACAGCGAATAAGCTAGCAGCTCAGGACAACGAACATCCATTGTACGCATGAGATTGACAATAATTGAGGCGATGATATATTTATCCCTGATATGCTCTGATTATTTCTGTTCCTAGCCCACGCACACCTGCTAAGATGAGCTTGTGTTACTTCAAACGCACACATATACAGCAGATATTTATCATCATCATCACCATCACCAGCCCCCCAAGCAGCCCATTGTCACGCATCCGGCAACTCATAGACCTGATTCGGAGACCTTCCCTTCCGTGAGAACGCAGCATCGTCTGCGAAGTCGTATTATGGCAATTCCTGGGGTTTCATGTTTTTTGGCAACTCGGCTTTCTGATAAATAGGAAGGACAGCAGGGTCGACGATATTGGCTTTGCCTTCCTTCGTCGCTTCCATGCGATATACCCCGCAGATGCCAAGAGAAGTGTGACAAAGACCACTCCAACAGCGATCCCGGCAGAGGCTCCAGGAGACAGAGAAGTTGATGGCGCCGTGCTTCTATTAGGCTGTGAAGCAGTCCCTGTTGACGTCGGTTGAGTAGTGGATGCGGGTGTGTTAGCTTCTGATGTGGTTGGGATTGTCGTAGTCTGGCTGGGAAACATGCTGCTTGTCGTCGCAAGATTAAAGCCATTGACGGGTATTCCAAAGGCGGTCGCGGTTTGGTTCATGATAACTGTTGCCATAAATGCATCAGGCTCCCCTTGCTGGCTGAGAAACGTCATTGTCTGCCCTTCAGTGACTGTTGACATGCATTGAGATGGAAAGGCGCCACCCTTTGTGGGCTGAGGCACAAGAAGAGAGTACTGTCTGGCGGTTGTGTGAGCGATCAATCATTGTTCCGAGACTAGGTACCCAAGGATAACATACGAGGGACAGCAGAATATTTGCTGCAAGGAACTGGCAACGAGGACGGTCTGGACTGCCGAGTATGCTTCGGGACAGACAAATGTCGGACCAAGGGCTGTGTACGGGTTTGCAGCAGCACCTTGAGACCACCAACTAGTAACTTGAGGTGGGAGACAACTGCGAGCAGTAGGCATCATGCTTGCCCCGAACAATGGATCCCAAGCCAAGAAAGTAGTAGGATTGCCAATTGGCGTATGGACGTATATATTATCAGCACAGCCTAACCCGGACGGCCAGGGCGTGGGTAGCGGGAGGAACACTGTGGGTGTCCCGCCCACTGTCAAAGTTGTTGATGCCACACTTGCCATCGTGGGCGGGTTATTATGTCGTGAGAAGTTGAGTTCGAGCTCGAAGCTTTGATCTCTGAGCCCTGCTGTAGTCAATTATCTTTCTCCCAACAGCAATAGCAAGCTGGGAGCGGGAGCCTTTACATGCAAGCAAGTGTGATTGTGTGGCCACAGCCTCGGCCTCTCACGTTTCAGCCAGGAAACCAACATATGTTTGTTTTCTTGCATGCATGTACTGAAACTCGATTTGTATTAGTACCCCGACCCCTGATTGGATCGTGGTGGGCATTGGCCTATTTAGCGCTTGGGCAACAAATCTGGTGAGGTATACTTTTGCAGGGAGCATATCCTAGTACGAGGGCCTATTACGGTTCCCTTAAAGCCCGTTCTAGCTCCCCTAAATCTTCTCGCCATGAGTTGACGCTGTCGATAGCCGCGCGACCGCAGAGGCGATGGAGTGTGCACGAGAAGGCTGGTGAGGACGGGTGAGGTTGGGTGAGGTTGGGGTGAGGCGAGGGCGAGCAGAGCAGCGAGATAATTTTCTTTGCGAACATAACTATGCCGAACAACAACGTTCAAAATCGTAAGATATAGTTTGACTATACAACTCTAGAAAGAGTAGTGCCGTGGGTAATCCTTGTCTGTCCCGCATTGTTTACCCCTCATCGATAATGAATTGAGCCTCGCTGGCTTTGCCTGTAGCGTATTACTGAAGGTTGGGAATAAAGTTTCTAAAAATGAAGCAATCCAATATAATGTCCAAGTGAAGCGGTATGTCGACTAGGAACTAGGATGGCATCTCAAAACTTTCTCCACCTCTTCATCCATTCTTCGCACTCCGCCCTGCTTCCTCGCGAAGTAGACGACCCGAAGCTTTCGGATGAAGACCACTTACTCTCAGTCACTGGTAGCGTATCGTCGAAAGCCATCTTCCCAACACCCACTCAATGAATCTTGAAAGTCTCCAAACCATACCTCCCCTCTTGCAACCCCACCATCGCCTCTCCATTCATAAACCCATCAACATACGTCTCACCAACCAGCACATAATGCCCATCTACCGGTCTCAACACAACCGGAAATCGGCATCCAAGCAAAACACAAACCACGTCTCCCTCCACAGCATCCCAAGGCGCGAGTCCTACCAGCCCTTCTTTCGAAAGAAACAACCTCCTTCTATTCATCGTCAAGCTAGCATTCAACATCGTAGAAAGCTTTGTCTTCTCCCCATCTTCCTCATTAAACGGTTCCTCCTCTTCGATCAATGAGCCGACGGAGCTTCCGATCGTCGAGCTCCTACTCGGAGGATCGAGTCGCAGCATACCGGAAGCACTCAACAACTCATCGCTCAACGTAAAAATAGCTTCCAGTTTACTGGCATAGACAACCCCATCTTCAAAATCCCAATTCCCACAAGAGATCGTGCGTGCGAAGACAGTTTGTGAGGAAAGAGAGTTGGAGTGAGTAGCGACGAAGAGATTCCACCAGTCGTGGAAGACTTCCAGCACTGGGACGACATCGCTTGGTGAACCATGCTTCTTGAATGGCATGCCTACAGTCTTAATAGTATCTAGTACCACGCCGGTAGTTCGTATGACGTAGCTATCGGACGAGAATTGGATGTCTGCTTGTGTGTCTCCTGCGGCTTTGAATTCTGGTTCGTGATGATGAAGTCCAATGACCAGGGCGCCTTCGGTTGATGGAGGACGAGTCCAGTCTGGGACCCAGGAAGGAAGATTGAATTGATCGATGTCGTGTTGCTTTACGCAGATTACATCGAGCTTTTGGGTGCTGGTAATGATGTGGCGTGCTGTGTGAGTGAAAATCTCTCGCTCGGGCAGGGAGTAGTCAATATTGCCGAAATCGCGTTGAGCATTCGAGATGCCAACTAATGCAAATACTTTGTCTTTCGGATCTGTAGATTTCTTGCTCTTGTGTGAAAGCAGGAGTTCGAAAAGTGGCGGAGCGGAAACAGTTGGTGAAAATCGAGATAGCTGGAGTCCTCGAGGACCACCATGCGTGAGTGTCCGAATAAACGAAGGATGTTTGTAGAATATTGAGTGAAGCTCGGCCTCTGCTTCTTTGAGAGTATCACAGACTTTGTCTAAGTCTGTCCAGGAAATTGCTTCACTTCCACAATAGACGGTTGCACGTCGTGCAGAGCTGACTTCCTGAATGACCCATATTCTCCACCAATACTGCCTTCTGAACAGCACTACCAATGCTTCAAGGTCTTTTTTCTTGGACGGATCGGATACTAACGCGATGATATGATCTCTCGACGCACATGCAGCTAGATCACGTGCAAGCTGCAAAGCACCTTGACTGCCATTATTCTCCAAGCCCAACCAGACCGCAACACCTGTAGCATGTTGGTATATAGCTCTCATATTAGCCGTTTGAAAGTTTCGTTCTGGTATATTCTCTTGATCGATACATATTGCATCAATCCAAAGTACTACTTCCGGTTCATTTCCTATTGGCCGAAGTCGCTGGAGAGCGTGTTTCAGATTGCCTGTGATGAAGATGTTATCTGAATCAACCACAATGGGTAGAGAAATAGATTTATCTCCCCATGTGTAGGAGAGGGCTTTGTAGGGAGGTGCTGTTTCGAGTGTGGTGTGGAAGAGACTGCATCGAACTGGCCAGGACGCATCCGGTCCTGGGAGGAGACGAAGAAGTCGGATGGAGCTCCGGTTGCCGTCAAGTGGTGTGTATTGGAACTTCCGGTACCTAATTTCTTTATACTCCCTAGAATGCCTTCCAAACGATCTGCCCATATTCTCGATTTCTGTAGTAGTTTCCGTACTGAATGAAGGTCTGTGAAGGAAGAAGGTACGGATCGAGGGTGGAGTGATGTGTGAGCTTGATGAAGGTCTTGTGGCGACAAATTTGCTTATGAATCTTAGACGCCATTGATGTACAAATTGATGTCGCATTTGTGTGACCGAATGGCCAAATGTGCTTTTCGGGGAGGTTTGAAATCGTGAAGCTATTAAATCCGATGGAAGAAATTGGATATAAGCATTGGCACGTGCTTTTCTGGGGGTATGAGTGGGGGCCAAAACGTTTCTGGGGCCGCTTGAGACTATTTACTTTGAGAGATGATCTATTCCTTTCGCTACCTTTTGATATGCAGGTACCTCACCAAGAGATCGTCATAACAGCGAATCAATGTTCGGGAAATTCTGGGACAATCCAGACCTTCAACGTAGAGACCTCGCTACTTATCTTGCAGCGCTGACCACCTCGACTTTCCAGCCACCTGCAGTCTTAGCATACTAAAGTACATGTCCAAGGATGGTACGTGCATTCTGTACTCCTATTTGAGTCGCTCTTGAAATACCAGGACTGCAGCACATTTGCTAAGAGGAAGCTGCAACGGGAAATCCGCACCTCTCACTTCAGTCCTCGACGGACAGGAAAATGATTCGAGCACTCTACGCCTTCTATTCCTGCACCAAACTATATCAATAGTAATTCTGGTAGAAGATCCCGTTCGGTTTCGTCCCAAGAATCTCAAGAAGCGGAGACATCCCTTTCTACCTATTCACCTCACCATCCACAACAAATTTAGCATCTAAGTACTTTAATACGACCACGTCTCTTAGCATCTCGAACTCGTTAAACGCGGTGAAAATGGTGGGGTGGTGAGCGTGCGATAGATGATCGATTGTTGGTAGCCACTCGACTTGCTCATCCAGCGAATAAGTTGTGTCACCTTGGATGACGTGGACCTGTCACGACACTTCTTCTGCAGGTAAGTTTCCTTTCGATAGGTTGATATATACTCGTGATAGTTCCTGGTCTGGTGTCGGGCGGCAGCAGCGCATTTACTCATGGTATAGTAACGCTACGAAATCATTGTCGATTTCGTTGTGGCTTAGGTCTTCCGACATATTTCTCCTCCGGACCAAATCTGCTACAACATTGAGATCTGGAATCAACATGTAGAGAGTCTTTGAAGGACTCGTCGGCTTCATGATAAGGATCTGATGGAATGTACTGAACTACTCATAAAAGAGAGCAAGATACTGGCCATGACAGGAAGCGCAGAGAGAACACAAATGGCTTGACTACAAGGGCGACATCTAGAACTACTACATCAACGAAGACTTTCCTAGCGAATGTAGTGAATAGGCGTATTGGAACTATATGCCAATCTAGTGGAAAACAACTCCATTCCAAGATCCCTGCACACGATAGAGATCACCTAGACGATCACTTAGATTCGCGATAATTTGAGGCCCAATCCAACGTTGCCAGGTGCAGAGATCATTGTCTGTAGAACCTCGTTGCCATATACTCGGAAACCATTTGGACTGTCAAATATTATTGGAACGATGTTCTGAGGGCGGTTGAGCAGACGTCGTTAAGTTTCTGCTGCGGTCGACCGAACTTCCCAACAAAAGCGTGGCGAAGCATGCCTTATGAACTCAGCCATTATGTAGGACTGAGTAGGTCGGGCTTCGATACCGAGTCCTAGACAGTATGTTGGGCAGCTAGTGGGGATCTGTCTCCAAGTGTCCCCGGACGGTCCATCAGCGGAACCAGTTGGGCGGAAGGCGGGAGTGCCCGAGTTGCTACGCTCGGTGAGGCGCGGCTGGGCGTTCTAGCTCATCGGCTGCAGCTTGCATCTTCGTGAATGTGTATACTCGAGTAGACGGGAGGGCAGCTGCATAACTTCGAGCTCTTGTACATGATTCAAATGCGGAGGAGGAAGGAGAGCAGCGCCCTGCTCGGTGTGCATCCCAACACGGTCTGGTCCTCCTCCTCCTTCGGTTAGAGATGCTGGCACGTGACACATCATAGCCACCCCGCCCCCGCCCCATTCGGGCGTCACCTCTTGACCCAAACCCAAACCAGCCAGGCCAGTCCAGCCTTCACTCAACCCAAAACCAGGAACACCCGACAAGCCGCTGTTGGCCCCGTCGAGCATCCAGTGTCGTGAATGCTCTTTGCTCTTTGCTCTTGTTTTCGAGCACTATAGCCTCTTCGCTCTTAGTTGCCGTCCCAGATTTCCCAGTTCAGCAGCTTTCTTTTTCTTCGACGCTCGTGCTCCGACTGCAGCCTGACATCAGAGTCCACTTTGACCGAGTAGTGGTCCGCTGAAGTTGGCATGCTTGCAGACTGAGCTCTTTAGCGGACCGTCGACGGCCACTGGATTCCCTGCGTTGGAGTGGGTTTCACATTGCAACCACTGGATATCCCCGCCTCTGGCCTGTGACAGCGCACCATTGACAAAATCAATCACACCTCCGGTCGACTCAGAGACCTCCAACCCAGCCCAACGACGCCAGCCCCTCCATTCGGCGAGTGTGAGATCGTCGTCATCCCATACATCCCACCGCGACCAGATTATACATCTCACCTTGCAGCCTCAGCTCTACAAAACATATCTTGTGCTCCATCTTGATCACAGCAACAGAGCATCACTTTGGTATTCTTTCTAGTCGATTGCACGTCGCTAACCTCCGCACGGAAGGACGTCGTACAAACAGAAGCTCACGCAATGTCTAGACGAGGCGGCGATGTCTACGAGGAGCGCGATTATTATTCACGAGAAGATGTGCGGGCACCTCCGGCTCGGGTACGCGAAAGAGAGAGAGACTATGAAGAGGTAGATACCTTCACCAGACGAACAGAGAGAGGGTCTCGACCCGAATTTCTTCGCGAAGACTTTGGCAGAGGTGAAGCTGGACCGTTGGTAGTCCGAGAGCGAGACACCGAGATAGTATCACGACCTCTTGAACGACGACCTCGATCGCCCTCTCCAGTGAGGATTCGCGAGAGAATTATCGAGCGATCTCCAACTCCACCACCTCCAGAGAGGATCAGGACAAGAGTCATTGAGCGAGAGAGACAAGAACCTACTCCACCGCCGCCAGAGAGACTTCGTGCACGAGTTGTTGAAACCCGAGAGAGGATTCGAGAGCGGTCTCCATCACCTGTGCGCATTCGGGAGAGAATCGTCGAGAGGGAGAGGGAGAGGGAACGCACACCCTCACCACCACAAATCGACAGAGTTCGTATTCGAAATATAGAGCGAGAAGTCAGACAACCTACTCCAGAGCCGTCGCCATCTCCATCACCTCCACCTATTCGTGCGCCTCCTATTCACCAAGAAATCATCACCCACCACAGACACATCGATCATGGTAATGACCCCTCATCTCGCAAGCCACATTCCGCTAATTTTTGATAGGCTTCGAGCGTGCTCGTGTACCGACCCCGCCCCCACCACCGCGTCGCTCAGAACCCCGGACGAAGGAAACCGATATAGATATCTATACGTCACGAAATAACACTGAAGTTGACATTACTCGAAAAGAATCACGATCGCGCACGCCTCAGCCTATGGCCTTAACCCGTCGCGACACTTTTTACGACGATTCTGTGATATATGAGCAAGAACGGGACAAATTGCGTGTCCGAGACACCAGGCTTGATATTAACCGACGCCGTAGTATGAGTGCACGACCCGAGCGAAGAGAGAAAGAACGTCTTTCCGTTGATATCAGAGAATCTAGTAGTCGTGGCCTTGGCAGAGATGAGGAAGAAGCAGCTTTCTATGAGCGAAAAGTCAACGAGCGGGCGGTTATTGGTGAGGCATACAATGGTGCTACAAAGGACTGGGCCATTGTCGATGTGCCTCCAGGAACAGAGCGTGTGCAACTGGACGGCGTTGGTGGTGCAAGCCAAGAGATTACATGGCAGAAGTACAACGGCGTCCGCAGAAGCAAGTTCAATCCCGAACGTGAAAGGGAGCGATTCGGGGAACGAGTCGAGGAAAAGGTCGAGATTCGAGAGAATACAAGACCTCGTGAGTCTTCTACCAGCCTAGAAATCGACATCTCGACGAGAGCTCCAAGACGAGAGAGTAGACCTGTTTACGAGCGAGAGTATGAGAGAGTCGAAGAAACCACGGATCGTCAGGTTGGGTTTCCTCGAGGTCCACCAAAACAAAGGCTGGGAGACCTTTGGACCGAAATCACCAAGGACTTGGTTTCGCGGGAAGCTATCGACGAGCTTGGATATGATTATGAAGAGACTGAATATTTCTATTACGTTCTTCAGTATCTTCGATATGTAAGTCACTCATCTTTATCTGCTCGAATACAGCAACTGACATATTCTCAGGAGGACGTTCTCCACCTTGTGGAGCTCTCTGAAGCGATCCGCCGTGAACGCAAACAGCGTCTCCGAGAAATGGAGCACGAGCGAGAACGTATGGAGAAATGGGACCGGAGAGACAGACGACGCGAACGCGAACGCGATGACTACACAGATGAAAGAATCATCGAGCGTGAGGTCATTTATGACGGCCGTCCTCCAAGACGCGGCGGATGGTAGAATTACATACAGACGTTTGAATTTGCAAATTCGACATTGAGCGAGGCATGGCATCTACGACGATTTTCACGAATGAACGAGATACGGCAGCATGACACAAGATGATATTTGCAACACAGAGCATAGCGCGAGGCGCGAGAGGCGTGACGAGGCGAGCGATGTTATTTCTCTTTCCGTTACGTTCTTCCACTCTTGCCTCGATACCTTTCGAAGTTTGAATGGATCCCGAGTGTTTCTCTTTACAGATTGGGTACCAGGCCCTTGGAATTTTCACTCTGATGGGAGGATGGATTTGAATGGGTGGGTGGACGTTTGCGTTGGACTTGCTGGGATCGGGATCTGGATCTGGATGATGAGTAGTTAGGATGAGGGAGAATGCAAGATAGGCGGATGTAATGACCATAGATTCTCATTTTTTTCTCAGCAATGACATGAATGAAATAAATATCGATATATATAGTTCTAATAAGTTTTGAGCATAGTGATTTCGAAGTATCGTGAATGCACAGCCACCGCCTCCAAAATTTCAGTGCTCGCCTAATTATCCAACAATAGGGGCAGGCAATAACAGGCAAACGGTTGAAATAGTCAACCTATACACGATTCAACTCAAGTCTTAAGCCAATTAAATCTGCTGTTATTACTTATCCAAATTACAAATTAAGTCAAGGAAGAATCTATTCGAAATAGACTAAACCAGAAACCACTATTTGAATTGGGACATCTCTTGCGTATTTCGAGTGCTCTGAGTCGAAGCTTTTTGCTAAGCTGTCAGTTGAAATAGAAGAAGGGACCCACGTACTTCTAGGCCAACAAAACTATTTGTAATTTCTCTCCTTTCACCGTTGGGAAGATTGCATTCAAACAATACTGATAATGTATTCAACACCATCAAAAGATTCGCACTCAAACAAATCACCCCCCTCCTTGTCATTTCCAGATCCAAAAGTATGACCCATACTTGCATCTGGTTTCAAATCCCGAACCCATTGCGGATCCTTATCTACACCACGGAGTGCTATGGTACCCAGCCTCTCATATTGACCTTTAGCGACCCCAGTAGTACACAGCAGCAACCCCGCAGCATTCTCCAACACCTTCTGGTCCAGATCCGCAAACCCTGCCGCTATGGGAAGAAAATACAATTCTTGCGGGTAAGTGAAACAAAGACGTCTTATTTCCCAAGTGTCAAAATGAACCCAAGAGACGACAACATCCTTAATAGGATATCTTTGCCCTAAGCTGCTGCCGAAAATCATATCTTTACATCTTGTTTGCCCCGGAATGATTGTAAATGTGACTCTCAGTAAAGGACCTTTGACTCGAAGATAAGCAGCTGTAACTTCGCCATAAGGATCCTCGGTCAAATGACTGATTCGTACGTCCATCACTGTAATCATGGGTATCGTATTGCTGGCTCGAGAGGGCCATTGTTGATAGTCCCAATCACACGGCGAGCCCTCAGGATTACTCGCGTCGAGTGCGAGATTGACATTGATCAACGAGTCGAGACTAACCCAAGACCAAGACGGCCCACGATATTGGGCCGGTTTGGTAGCAAAATCATCTACGTTGGCAGTTTCTAATACCTGACCCCAGAGAAGATTATACGGAAGTTCTCGACGCCATAAGCCGGCAAGATAATCGGTAGGGCCTCCTAGACTTGATAGATGCCTGGCAACTCCAGAGATGGCTACGAGTTTGTCGCTGGGTTTCGTTAGAGCGCATCGTAGGTAGAGGCGTATGGCAATCAACCATACGGCGCGAGCTCGTTTGTATTCTTGGTTTGGCGTAGATGGTGTTTCGGTGGTGTCTTTCAGAGGCCAGCCGTCTTGAAAGATTTCCAGTCCTCTCGGGTATATCTCCGAAGCACTGTGAGATTCACATTCCCAGAATATGTATTCGGAGCCGAAATGCAGCATTCTCGGGGACAGGAGTCGTTCCTGAAGAACCCATCCTCGATTGAAGAGAGGCTGGTTGTTTGCATGTGGAATACTTCCAATGTGGTGTTCGCACTCGATTAACCCTCGATAATTCGGACAGTTAGTGAAGGACGTGTCAACAATGCAGGGCTGAACGAGACGGGGATCTCGGGCTCGGAAAAGACCCTCTAGGCTGTTCGTAGAGGCGCTAGCTCCAATATTACAAGTTGAACCGCGATAGACGTCGCACATTAAGGGCGCTTCTCTTTGCCAGTCTTGTAACGAGTCTTGGAAAATGCAGAGTGAATCGATCCATAAGAAGGAAATCCCGAGCTTTAAAGCAACATCCACTGCATCTTGGAATGTCGGCGGCAATAAACTGGATGGAAACCCAGAAGATAGTGTCTCAACAGTCTCAGATGTGAGGGTTAGTAATTTGACTGTGCCCCAACAATGGCTTAATGTCATGTATGTAGGTTTGTGCTGAAAAGAAGCGGTTTCCCGAAGCCGGAGATGGTTTGGAGTCGACGAGTTCAATTCCAATAGTCGTGTCGGCAGCTTCCTCCCCTCCTGGGTTTTGCATTTGGGGTGATTGCTAATGCAGTCTTGGAGCCACGCGGAAGCTAATCTCAATGTCCAAGTTGAATTTGTAGAGCTTCCAGCCTCGAAAGAATCAAAGTACGGCTTCAATTCTATGTAGAATTAGACAGGTCACAGCAATATGAGAGTAACTAACGTTCAATTCGAACTCCCTGGATCTCAGATAGCCCGAGATCTAGCAGATCCAATCCTTTCTTCCGGTCCTTGTAGTGAATACTGACTCTTAGAGTTCCGAAATGTGCAACAGTCACTGTTTTCCGGAGACCCAAGGTAATAAAAAGCGGCTGCGTCGGATTTTCCCACAATTCATCTGGCTTCCATAGGAGATATTGATAAATTCTGTGACAGAGGAAACAGTTTCCTACATCTGAGAGCTGTTCTAATGAGCTCTCAAATATCACTTCCTTTTCGTGGAAGTCCAACTGCCCACGACGCTTCACAGTTACTTCTCCTCGGAAGAGATCTTGACATCGCTCGCACAGCATGATCAAGGACTCCTTCTAGGCGCTCCAAACAAATAGCAGGGTGGCAACAGTAGACTGGAAAGAAATTTAAAGGTAAATAGAGTAAATTAAAAGCGATAAGGCTATGAAGATGCCTTTTGTAGCGTCGTTAATTTGGAGAATGCTATACTAGTAAAAAACGATTAATTAGAATATTTAGAATATAATAATATATTTAAATTAGTATTATTTTATATTAAAAGTAATTATATATTTTTTTTCTTATATATGTCACGGCTATGAGTATAACCACGTGACCATGACTAGCGTAGGCGGTGTGGCACGGCAGAATAGTTTAGATATTATCGAGAGCTGCTCTCGAGCTCTTCTCCTCCTTTCCTTAGCTTAGTTTGGTCAATAGAACCCACCTTACAGCAACTTCGAATGCGCCAAGGACTGGAGTCGTGACAATATATACTCTTTTTAGTTCTTTAAACTTTTATTATAAATTTAATTTTTATTTAATTTTTATAATTTTGAGCCTACTTTTTCATCTCCCCTATTATTAATTAATGCTAAAAATTATTGATGGAGGTGCTAGGGCTAAAGAAGTGCACACTACCTTTGCTAATTATAGGTCAAATGATTGATATGTGGCAGAACAAGGCGGTGAGCAGCTCTCTAGCCCTGGCACTTGCAGCTCTCGATGGGATAACGCCAACCGTCATAAGGTAGTACTTGCCTTATCGATAAGCCGATGCCGACCGATGCCGACCGTACTAGTAGATTTTCTAGCCCTGGTGGCCAAACCTACCTAGGTAAACGCGTTCAAAAAAACGACGCGACCTCCATCACATCACCATTCATTCCTTCAGACTTTCCTGTGCGCCTAGGAAAGACAGTCACTCTTTGTACCACCAATGGTTTTTGTTGAATCCTAGACGGGCGCGAAGGTTTCACCTCATACGCTCACCGGATAAAATCGTCACCATCTGCAGAGCCTTGTGGTACATTGCCACATCCGGGCGCCTGCCCATGTTTGCCTACAATGTCACAACCTCAGCAGACCGGTTCGCAGGCCTCCCAACAGGCAATTAATGAGCTCATAGAGGAGATTGCTTTCCAGCAAGTCCTCCTCGCCAGTATTGATGGTTCAGTTCAGAATCGTGAGGCTGCCGAAGCTGAAGTGCGAGAGGAGATTCGGTCACTGGAATCTCAGTTGCGGGCACTTAAGCGCGGTACCACCACGACAGCCTCAAATTCCCAACTTTCACCATCCTCCCATTCGACCCAGGCAACTGTCTCGTCAAATTCTCCGAGCAAGAAGTCATCTCATTCCCTTTCCCAAGACAACGCAGTATCTGGATCGGCCATGGACGGCACTTTCAGTAAGTACAGATCATTATTGCTTTTTCTTGTAAATGCACTCAGCCGGCTTCTAACAAACTGGCAGATCGTGAACAATGGCACTCGTTGAGTTCTACTTCTTCCATGCCATCGACCCCAAACTCTGCAGATTCTCTTGGGGATCTGGTCAGCCCCTCTCGAATGAACCTACCAAGCCGGAAACGATCACACAGCAAGCACCTTGACGGTGCTCTTGCTCCTGTTGGAGATGTTAAATCCCGACGCACTTCTCCGAGCCCCTATATGACAGGCCCAACGACGCCTTCTTCTACAATGAGTTCAGGGTATGGATATTACCCAGCATTTGGTGATGGCTACTTTGACCTCACTTTGTTTGTCAACAACTTCACTATCCTTCCTCTCCATTATAGTTCTTTCATGTTGCGTTGTTCTTATGTACAAACACTAACTTCGTTTCCAGTGATGAGGAGCTTGAGGCTTTCGGTAATGGATTCTTCATGGAGCAGCAAAAGGCAGAGGAAGAAAGAATACGACGTACGAGGCTAGATGAAGAATTTGCCCGCAGCATTCAACAAGGACTTCCAGTTCCTCAATCTGCGAGTTCTTCAAGCATACAGCGAGGTCCTTCGCCATACAATGCGTTCGAACGAATGTCTGGTATGCGCCCACCACCGCCAGTCTTTGGTAGTAATTCTGCGGCCAGTTCCTCATCAGCACAACCTGTCGGAGAGGCTTCTGGCAGGAAGCTCCCATGGAACACCTCTTCTAAAGTATTTGGTAATCCCTCAGTCAAGGCGGAACCCCGATCTATGACAGCAGGCATCAAGCACCAAGGTCCTTCCAGCATAGGCGAAGGCTTCAGTTCGTACGCTACTATGCAAAACAACCGTCCTGCCATGCAATCTGAGGTTCCTAGACCTATGCCAGGTACTTTTCGTGACGACTCGTCCACCGCCAGCGACTCAGACATTGAAATCATTCCGCCCTCTGCCTTCCACGATAATGGTCGTCGTGGACGTACTGCAAATTACGACCCATCCCGACAAAGCATCAATCGTTCTCCTGAAGCAGTAACCACAGGCAATGCGGCCTTGCAGCGAGTGGGTCAGACCCAATCAGCCAATGCCTTGCAGATGGCTTTGTTCCCCCATGATAGGAAACCTGACTGGATGGCCAGTGCATCTGGAAGCAACGCCTACAACTCGCTTGGTTCAGCAAGCAGTTCACAGAATCCTTTCATGGGAAACGATGAATATGTGTATCCTAGCAACGTGCATGCTCCCGGACCTGGCCTGGGCAATACAATGAACAACCTACCTGTATATGGAAGAAGTTATCCAGGATCCTCTAATATAATTGACCTGTCGTCCGACCCTCTGGAAAATTTCTCGCGTTCTGGACACCAAAATTACGACGAGCTAACTAGAAATCTTGGCCTTGACCCAAGTATGAGTACTCATGTTGATTACATTATCAACGACCCTCGAAAGACCAACGAGGAGATTAAGGACCTTCTCGAGAATATTCGTCCTGACGATGACCTTCCGCCCGAGAACAGAGAAGGGACCCCAGATGGACTAGTGTATCCTTTGGTGCGTGTGACGTCTCGTTGAGAAGCTGGCTTTTACTGACTCTATCTAGTATGAACATCAAAAACTTGCCTTGACATGGCTGAAGTCGATGGAGGAAGGAAAAAACAAGGGTGGTATCCTGGCTGATGACATGGGTTTGGGCAAGACCATCTCGGCTCTTGCTCTTATGTTGAGTCGGCCATCAGCTGACCGGCTCCGTAAGGTAAGCTCTGTAGCTTGATTGTACTCTCTTCAGTGCTTACATATGATAGACTACCTTGGTGGTTGGTCCTGTCGCCCTGGTTCGCCAATGGGATCGCGAAATTAAGAAAAAGATCAAGATTTCGCACAGGTTGACCACCACCATGATTCATGGACAGAACAAGAGACTTAGCTGGGATGAGCTTCGAAATTTCGATGTTGTCCTGACAACTTATGGAACACTGGGAGCAGAATTCAAGCGAATTCAGAAATTCTATGACGAACGCAAGAACCAGGAATATGACCAGGCTCCAATGAGAAAGCTATTCCCTCTCCTCGGCCCCAAGAGGTGAGTGATCTTCTCTAAATAATATTCCCCTTTTCTCATTGTCCGTACGTATACTGACTCAGGTCCTGCGTTCAGTGAATTCTATCGCGTCTTACTCGATGAAGCTCAATGCATCAAAAATAAGACAACCCTCGTTGCGAGAGCTGCATGCCAGATCAAAGCAACACACAGGTTCTGTCTTACCGGCACTCCAATGATGAATAATGTTGGAGAACTTTATTCTCTGATACATTTCCTCCGCATCAAGCCTTACAACGAATGGAGCAGATTTTCCCAGGAATTCGGGATGTTGACGAAGGAATCAAGAAACAGGTACGACTTGGACAAGGTTATGAGAAAACTTCAAACTGTTCTGAAAGCAATCTTACTTCGACGCACCAAGACTTCCCTCATTGATGGCAAGCCAATCATTACTCTTCCTCGGAAGACAGAGGAGATTCAGCATGTTGTCTTTAGTGATGACGAGCAAGAGTTTTATAAGGCATTGGAAAGCAAGACCCAAATACAGTTTAACAAGTACCTAAGGGCCAATACTGTTGGCAAGAATTATTCGAACGTCTTGGTCCTCCTTCTCCGCCTTCGGCAGGCATGCTGCCATCCTCATCTAATCCAGGATTTTGAGGAAGCCGCACCGGCCGGTGCTATGGCCTCTGTAGAAGAGATGATGGAATTGGCTCGGGGTTTAGCTCCTGATGTAGTTGCTAGACTACTGGCAGCTAACGATGCTTTCGAGGTACGTTATCCCTCCACGTATATGCTTACTTTTGGCTAATTTCCTAGTGTCCGGTCTGCTACGACGGTGTCCCAAATCCTAGAATCGTCATTCCATGTGGTCACGATACATGTTCAGAGTGTCTTACCAAGATCGCTGATTCGGCTGTTCAGCAAAATGTGGCTGACGGAAACGATGGTGCGGCCATCGGACGGTGCCCCACTTGCCGAGGTAACCTTGTTATGAACAAGGTCATTGACTATGCGACGTTTAAGAAGGTTCACAAGCCAGATGCTGTCCTTGATGGTGAAGAGACTGCTAGTGAGAGCGATTCTGAAGGCAACGACACCGAGTCCGAATCGGAGAGCGAAGACGATGCCAACAGCGATGGAGACCTTCGAAACTTTATTGTTCCAGATGATATTGAAGACATTGATGACGATTCTACTGAAGGAGAAGAGGGTGATGACGAAGCTGAGGAAGCACCCAAGAAATCGAAGGGAAAAGGCAAAGCCAAAGCCACATCCAGCAGGAGTCAAAAGTCCAAGAAGAGCCAGGGCAAGAAGAAGGAGAAGTCAGCTCATGTTTCCATTGCCATGCTGAAGAAGGAAGCTTCCAGGACCAAGGAGGGTCGTCGTCGCTACATGCGCTATTTGAAGAAGCACTGGCAACCATCCGCAAAGGTAACAAAGTGCGTTGAGTTGCTCGAGACATTTCGCAAAGAGAAACAGAAGACAATTATCTTCAGTCAATTCGTCTCGCTTCTCGATCTCCTCCAGGTTCCGATTGACGAGAATAAATGGAAATGCTTGCGTTACGATGGTAGCATGTCTGCTAACGACCGCAACGATGCTATCGTCAAATTCACAGATTCCAACGACTACAATATCATGCTTATCTCTCTCAAGGCCGGAAATGCTGGTCTCAATCTGGTTGCTGCTTCTCGAGTCATCATCCTTGACCCATTCTGGAACCCTTATATCGAGATGCAAGCTGTCGATCGAGCCTATCGTATTGGTCAGCAGAATGAGGTTCAAGTTCATCGAATCCTGATCGAGGCGACTGTTGAGGACCGTATCATCGAGCTCCAGGAGAAGAAGCGAAAACTCGTCGATTCCGCCTTGGACGAGGGTGCAAACAAGGCAGTCGGTCGTCTCGATGTTCAGCAGCTCGCCTTCCTTTTCGGTGTGCCACTCAATGGTCACTAATTTGTACAACACCATTACCTTTTTGCTCCTTGATATACTTTTGAAGCATTTTCTGCCTCTTTCCTTGCTTGAGTCTTAAGCCCATTGCTTTTTATTTTACCTACTTGCATATCGGGGCTTTAAAACTTTAAGGGACGATTCAGAGAGCATATGGCGAGGGTGGTGCATTTGCATATTTTAGGATGATACCCTCGGCGTTCATCTGATTGGGCGTTTTTGCTTTGGCTGGGTTGGTAAGGCTGCGAGGCTTTGACTTCTCAAGAGGTTGCATTGCAAAAACTCTGAGCGACAAAAATTGTATAATACCGCATATGCAACACAGTAGGTAAGAAGCGAAATCAATCAAGTATGTTGTCTTGGTAAAGAGAATGCTCAACTTATAGTTGCCGTGTCTCGTTCTGCATTGAAACAAAACATAACTAGGGTCATATCCCTCCTCTTTATGGCCCAGTGGTCAACTCAAATCTGGACTTTTGGATTTCCGGCTCATTGCTTCTCAGCAAAACATCCTGCTTTGGCTCCGATGACATCTCACCAGAAGGCACCAAGATGTTTGTACTTCACACTACCCTGTGCGAAGATTATTTCGCCGATCTAGGGATGGCAGTATCTAAGTAAGGCGATAAGGGTATGATGCTAGGTCTGAATATACACTAGTATTGGTGTACCTTCGGCTTGAGATTCAATTTGGCTGATATCCCGCGAGGCTCAAGCCACTTGCTTCTGTTCCTGGAAAACCCAAAGCTCCTCGCAAACATCAAGTCTTCAACACGTCAATACCGAGAGTTGTATCACATTGGAAGCAGATTCGAAGATCAAAGGCGCTTGGCATATTTGGATCTTTGCTAGGAGATCACCGAATTGACTGTGGATTAAGTTCATACTCGTGAGTTGCTCGCCAGTTCAGTTTCGCGAGTCACGGCTTTACTCGACATTGCTCAAGCACAGAATCATCTACTTGTTTCGTTGTCTGTTCTTCTCCTCAATTCGGGCGCTCCTAGCTAACCGGATAGAATATCTACAAGTTCGACGGACATTCTCCTTCCATTGACGAGACATTGAGAACTACAATTCGACAGACATTCTCCTTCCATCGACGAGTCTTTACGAGCTACAATTGGACGGATATTGATCCTACAAGAGATTCACCATGTATCCCAACCTGCCGGCCGAGTTGAAAATCAAGATCTGGAAGTACACATTTGAACCACGTGTTATTCACGTGTACTTCAAAGAGAGGCAGTCCTTGCATGGACTCACTTTACAATGCATCATTGAGGGGGACTGCGACCCTGTCGCCCTCATTGTCTGTCAGGAGTCAAGGGCAATTGCAGCAGCATTCTATAAGCATTTCTGGACCAACCTTCCAACAGACATTGAATCCTTGGAAGCTCGCTTACCTCAAACAGGATACAGCGGTCTCCAGCTCTTGGGTTAGTCCTGGATGAGAATAAACTTCAGTTTCGACAAGGTCATCCTTAACAACTGCCCCACGGGATTCCCACTCAGTCCACTCGTGTGCTCTTTGATCTCCACCCATAGCCTCAGAAATCTTACTCTAGACCTCGGCAGGAGCGAAACCCCATTCATGATCTGTCAGCCAAACTGGGCACAGATGCTGCAGGATTTCCCTAATCTGCGAAAAGTCCGTCTCGTGTTCAATTCCGGTTACGCGAAAAAAGAGGATGTTAAAGTACGTGCGATGGACGGACACGTCAGCTTACCTCTCATCCCCATGGATTCTAACCTGGTAGACTTGTTTGCTTGGTGGAGACAAGTTGATGGACGGTATGGCAGCAGGGAACCTATCAATGACATGGGATATCTTCAGTCCATATTCACCCGAGCGGATACAATCAAGAGAGGCTTCTAGAATTTCATGAAGAGATCTTCTACTATGGAGCGATGGGGACGGTTGAAGTTTGAGACAGCGTTTCAAGCTACGCAGAACAACCAATTGCTGTGCTGGACTTCTGATGAAGATGGTGTATTATATCGATACCCACGTTGAGCGTTCATGGTTCCCTACCCGGTGTGGGTCGAGAGCCTGGAGCATCTGCCATATGAGATCTGGGGTGTGGTTGAGGATAGGAACTTCCCAAGGACTATGTGGATGACGAGGAGTGTCAGCGATGAGTGTGGTGTGATGCATAGCCAGTATGATGGGATGAAGGAAATGTTTGAAGAGCCATACGAGACGCGTTGAAGGTGCTGCTTGGCTCCGCTCTGAAAACTCGATGGCATTGTTTGACACGCTGAGTATGATGGATGAATTAGATAATGTCCCACTGCGTCAATTCAATGCCCGTATCCATTGAATACTTCTTTAAGTTTCAAAAAGCGATGCAAATTGGTGTTACCACTTAGCAGCTCAGATACTGCTTTCAATACCAGGCTGGATCTCTTCTAGTATCTCCATCGTCTGATCCCATAATCTCTTTTGCAACTCTGCACCCTCCTCGCTCGTAACCAGATCCGAAGGACTGTACTCATATCAGCACATGCAATAATGTAAATGTCCCATAGATCACTCTTCACCGTACCTTTGAACAGCACAGTCAGCCATGTACTGACCATGCGACTCCTCGCTCGCAGCAGCCCCGGCCACCAACGTCCTGCTACCTGCCTCAGTCGATCTAGCAATAATAGACCCAGCCAATGCCTTCAACAGAGCTTTCAGACCGGTAGACTCGCGATCGAAATCGGAAATGCAAGCACCAGGAGTCATGCAATTAACGATAATCTTCGGCTTCTTGGAGTCATTGATCCGCTTTGCTAGCTCGCGGACGAAGAAGATCTCCATTATTTTCGAGACCGCGTATCTATGTTTGTCAGGAATAATAACATAGGTTCGAAGGTTGAAGAAACGACGTACCTATCTCTCATATAGGCACCCTCCCTCTTCTTCAGCGCCGCAAATATATCCTCTTCATGCCTCTCCTTAAACCCGGCCACGAAATGCAGATCACTCGTCACAAGACTCAATCTCGGTACCGTATTGAACCTCATTGCTGATTCCCTTAACTTCGGCAATAGCAGCAAGGCCAGAAGTTCCGTCGAGATAACATTAACCTTAATCGTACTCTCTATGCCATCCATCTCTTTCCAAATCAAGGTTCCGATCCCGGCATTCTCGACCACGGCATCTAGTCTCTCCAGTCCGTTGACCAATTTCGCGAAAGCCTTGACGGAATCGAAGGAGGAGAGGTCGAGAGGCCATACTTCGATGACTTTGGGATCGACGTTCGGGAGCGAAGAGAGAATAGAGGCTTTTGCGGCTGCGCCTTTCGTTGTGCTACGTACGGCGAGAATTACCTTGGATGCGGAGAGACGGACGAAGTGGCGGGCGGCTTCAAGACCGAGTCCAGTGTTGGAGCCTGTTACTATGATTGTTTGGTCCTGGAAGGACTTTGATGGGTATGGAAGCGTGACGAAGAGTTGAGAGTAGAGGAAAGAGAAGAAGAATGATGCAGCCATTTTGCAGCAGGGATGTGTTGAAACAGATAAAGGCGGAGTAAACTTGAGATGGCGATTGCGAATGAGACGAATGGGAATTTTGGGAAGAGAGAATGAGTTTTGATTTCGATAGAACTATAGAGTACTGAGTACACTGAACATCAAAGATTGCAATCAAATCGCAGGAACAAGGCACACTATATACCTCGATCCTGCCTATTCCACGCGGCACAAACAAATTAGCCATCCTTTGATTCAGTTCTAAAAATCAAGTTACTTGCTTCAGATATCGGAGACTTTCCAAATCTTCATTCTATCTTGTAGCTCTTCTGCAAGGTCATTGAAAGGTGTTGCGATGCGGCTCAATATTTTGTATCAAATAAAGTCTCCGGAGTTCGTCCGCTCAAGACGTGTTGGGACTAGTGCATTTCCACTGCCCGTGTGCGATATTTGTCAGCTGAACAATAGGGGCTCGCTTCTTTTGGGGGCTTCAGTGATCCGAGAATTGGAAAGCAAGCTTGAGAGCGAGGTGAAAACATTCTTAGATGATAGTCTTGGTCTTGTATTTGGGGTGGGATATGTCACTAGTGCAGTCCGCTTTTGAGTTCTGGTAGTTCGAGTAGTTTTGACATTCTCTCAGCACGGGACGACATTTTGCATTCTGAATACTACAGACCCCAAGGCCGCCTTTCTATGCCGCAACTGCATTGTCCCTCGGGATACTTGACATGGAACATCAAATTAGAAAAAGTTGTGCTGACAATATCGAGTATGGAAGAACGGGATCCGACCTGGTGCACCTGCCCGGATTATCTTGAACTCGATATCATCGGCTGGGAGGACCGTCTGCCATTGATACCCTCGTTGATCCATAGAGTCTGGATCTGGTATGAAAATATAGGAAATGTTTTCTCCGTGGCCAACCTTGAGTGTCCGTCCTCGGTAACGATCGTAATACAGATGCTTTCCAGGTGGCCATCGGTCTTTCCTGTTCATCCCCCTCCAATCCCAAGGTTGATTGTTGGCGCGGAGTTCACCTTCTAATTTCTTCTTCTCTGAATAAGCATAATCACAGGCTTCCAACCAATTCTTCCATCCTCGCTGTTCGGCAACATCTGGATCATCCAGGACGCTGATCGGGTCAAGAATCAATCTCGTAGTGCAGAACATTTTTCTGCGAATTTGTTTGTGATGGCTAGCAGTCGGCTTCTTGTTTGGTTTCATGACTCCGCTCCCACTGCCGACCACTAGTGGATTTGGTGACAGATTATCTACATGTTTCCGAAGCCCATAGAAATGGTAGAGGTCCATGAAGTCTAGACCGTAGTTCTGCTCCCCAGGCATATCCATCCGCATAATGAAACCTCTTGGCCGAAAATACTTCACGTCCCACATTGCGACTCTATCGAGAACATCCTCGATTACATAGGGGATTTTCTTCTCCGAGGTTGGTGATACCGAGACGATAATACTGGCACAAAACATATCCCAGTCACAACTCGATATACCGCATTGTTCCAGCTCTTTTGGATATCGAAAGCCTGAATGGAGAGCATTTTGATGTACGGCAGGAATTTGGAGACCACGAGGAATGATAGCCTCTGCTTTTGTAGCCGGTGTGCGAATTGGAGGCTTTGGAATCACCGGTCCTTTAGATTTATTTCCCATGCTGGGAGTATCAACCCAAGTTTCCCAAGGTCTTGCCGCAGTATAGTCAAGACTTCCATCCATATGAGAAAGCGCAAGCGTATTGCAATGGAATTCGTACGCGTCCTCGATCTGCTGTTGCCGCAAAAGTCCTAAACCTGAATTCATCTTTTCAAGAGACACACTGTTCGATTCTGTATTGCCCGTCATCTCAATCGCATTAAGTTGATTATGTCCAACAAAGCTTGAGGGGTTCCGAGTAGGAATATTTCATCTGTGGTGTCATCAGCACACTGTTCTGGGTTAACTCTACAGATCATACCTAGGAAATATTGTTTCTTAGGATGCGAGTACGTAGTGTGAGAAAATAGAAGAAATAAAGACGAACAGGTTTTAATGGTGCTTTGGTCCATTTCTATCAGGAAAGAGCACCTTAGCAGAGAGCGTACCTTTCTAAACTCAATCCCACAATAACTCAGCGGAG
The DNA here is from genome assembly GCA_009613015.1 of Mollisiaceae sp. DMI_Dod_QoI. Taxonomy (NCBI): domain Eukaryota; kingdom Fungi; phylum Ascomycota; class Leotiomycetes; order Helotiales; family Mollisiaceae; species Mollisiaceae sp. DMI_Dod_QoI. The sequence goes on from VXCB01000130.1 coordinate 39,400, forward strand.
CAGAGCAAATATTACACAATCCATTGGTATCTAGAATGGAATACAATTTTCCGTTTTCCTTGTCCCAAACTCCAACGCTGTAAATCACTCCTCCGTCTCCATTGTCTAACGTCTGCCGCGACCACCTCGCGCACGACTTCGACTTCTGCTTCTACTCCTATCCCTATCGTCATAACTGCTATAGCTGCTATAGCTCGGGCTTCTCCTACGCCTGCCACCGTTACGGCCAGGGCTGTCTCTTCGCCCTCCTCGTCTTCTAGGTGGGGATCGAGAACGGGAACGAGAGCGAGAAGAAAGCGATCTAGATCGAGTTCGATGACGCCTAGGAGATCGAGATCGAGATAATGATCTTGGGCGATATGTATCAAAATTTCTCTCGGGTCGAGCGTAGCTCGGAGGTGGTGAACGACGTCGATTAGGTGGGGGAGGACGGAAAGAGGCTGAGAGAGGGATACGGGGATCGATGTTGGCACCACGTCTTGCAACGGGAGGAGAAGGCGAGAATTTGCGGCGAGGAAGGACGATTGAGACATTGATGACAGCTCCATCAATTTGTGATTCGTGCATGTGTGCAATGGCCGCTTCGGCGTCGCTTTCAGAAGTGTAAAGGATGTAAGCTGTACCACGATTGGTATTGACTGAGAAGTTAGTATAAAGACGCAATTCCTGCTGAAAATCTTACAGGCTCTGTTCATTGGCATATCTAGGTCACGGATCTGTCCGTATATACTGAAGATCTCTCGCAGATGGTCCTCATTGACGTTCTTCGTGAGCTTCTCTACAACGACCTAGGATGATTAGCACATACTCGATTAGACTACATCTGAAAACTTACCTTGGTGCTTCTAATAGGACTCGGGCTTCTACCATGACTTGCGCTACGGCTCCGACTTTCACTCCTGTATCTTCCATTTCTGCGCGGGCTTCGGCTTGGTGATCGGGGAGAAATTGTGCGCCTAGGTCTCGAAGGGGATCTCGAGACCGCTCTAGGGTTTGATACATCCGAGTATGGCGACCGCGTGCGCGTGCGACCACGAGATGGCGATCTGGAAGGCATGATTGTGATGTTGTTGAGAGAATCAAAACTCCAGATGGCGCGCTGATGATAGAGTCGCGTTCGGGAACTTGGACGAGGCTTCAGTCACGTGGCTTGCCACCGAAGTCGAAAATATTGTCAGACATGAAGAGTTCTTTAATGATAGGAAACCTGTGATAATCATTGTATTCTCGCTGTAAACCGACTAGTCTTCTCTACATTTCCTTCATGAAAATCCTAAGGCATGGATACTAATGACTGAGTATAAGCAGGTTGTCAAGAGAAATCATAATGCAGGCTCAACAAGCAAAGTCCAGTTCAATTCCACGACGGCGGCTGAGACGCTATCTCCTGTCACATTTGCTTTTAGGAACCCTTACACACACGACCGAGATATCGAATACTAGCCAAAGCTATTAGTATACCGAGTCACATTTCTTCACGATCTCTGCATGCGTTGAGAGAATATGTTAGATGCCTCTTCATGATCTTCATAATTACCTTTGCGGAATGCGCAAACATTCTGGTTTGACATCCTCGTCACTCATATCATTACAAATCGTATTTAACAATTGCAAACGACAAGCTTATGCAGTGGATTTTTTCTATTCGCAGGGGTAGGATTGTAGAGTTCACAAGTTCCTCCCCCCTCCTCCCTGTCGCCTTTCCGCCTTCGCTTCCGCATCCATTCCCGCTTCCACCTCCTCCCCGCTCTCCCAACTCCTCCCTTTCTTTGATCTAGACCGAGCTTTGTTTTCACTTGCTTCCCGCTCCTACTATCTCTTCTCCTGCATTTCTTCTGCATACGCTGCTTCCCTCCTGGCTACGTTTTCATGGACATTATCTAGAATATGAGCATCCTGCAAATGCATCTACTCAAAAATACATTTTCCAGTATTCGGACTCGTGTGTTCCCAAGGTTAGGATATCAGAATTATTGCGATACATTCACCGTAAGTTCTTCAGTAAAATTACCAAAACAATCTTGTACTCTGCAATGGTTGCATGTATGTCCAGGTTCTGCTTCTTGCCTCTACGGAATTCCATTATGTAGCGTTCCAGTAAGAATCAGATCTTAGAAGATATCCACAATGTCAATTTAGGTAACATTTAGGATTAACACACCTAAGTTTTAAATACGGAAGTACTTAAAAGTATTTAAATTAGCAAAACTTAGTGCATATTCTCCTCGAGGAACTCGAGGACTCCACGTGTATCTTTTCTGTCTAATACCTACACTTACAGGTTGCTGCTCTGTTTATTCGAGGTATTGGAGGGCATCTTGCCTGCAACGACGATCATAAGATTTGATATAAACTGCACATCGTGGGAGATATTATGGGGAGTTCGTGGCATTCAGTCGGGAAGCTAGGTCAAGCCATGGATATTCCCGTGCAGTTCTCTCAACAAGTGTCAACAATTCGAGCCATGCTTGCTCGAAGGCAATAATAAAAATATGAAAGTCCACTAGATATTCAGATTCCAGCCCAGAGGAAAAATTACCAAGAAAAAAAGCCAATTCACATGTCTCAGTAGACCTTGGGACCTAACTCTCTTTTCTTTTGGTATACTCCTGGCCATGATAACACAGTGAAGTTGCAATCGAGATTTATGTAAGGCAATTCGAGGCTTCGCCCCGAATTTTTAGCTCAACGGTAGAGCACGTCACTAGTAATGACGAGGTTGGCGATGAGATTCCGTCTGAGGGCAATAATTTGGTCTGAGGTTTGAGCAGATCTAGATAAAAAAAGATTATCCAAAGCGCAGCGGATGATTTGTTCTCAAAATCTGAGCATCGAACTGCATCTGCAATAAATCATAGCAAAAAGCCAAACGGGGAGGACAATTTAGTGGGGGGAATGGCAAATAGAAAAACAAAGGAAAGTCCGACCCAAACCTAGATTGACCCCAAAATAACACAAAAACCAAGGTGACAAAGTGATCGGACACTCTAGTATGCAGAAGAAAGAAGGCTGAATGCAGGTGCAGGAGTGCCCGTCGAATGGGAAAGGGTCGAGGAAAATAAGAACATGATCTCACCAGTAGTTTACTATTTATTCAACTCAAAGAGACTTTCGGAAGGTGTAGGGTTCGTTTGATACGAAAACTTAATCAGACTATCAGGTACTTGCTTGACAATAGAAACATATCAAATCTATCCGATGCTCGATGACCTTGTGTCCGTTCCGAGGATTAGGGGCTCGGTTACAGTTCAAGCTAGTTTCGCTTAGCGACGCTCCTGCGAGAAAATTTGCGAAGGGCGGAGCGAAAAGATTGCTTGCTCTTCGAAATCAGATTCAATCAAGCAGAACGCTTTGATGTAAAAAAATTTACTGAAAAAAATAGGAAAGTTATATGCCCTCGGACGGAATCGAACCGGCAACCTCGTCATTACTAGTGACGCGCTCTACCATTGAGCTACGAGGGCGCGTCTTTTTGAAGCTAGATGCTCTAGAATTGCTTATTTTATATTATATGTGTATCAACAATATCGCTGATCCTGGCTACTCATCTGAGCTAACCTAGCGGCAGTTCGGGCAATCGGCTCAACTCAGCTCAACCTTGGTAAACTGCACACCGGGAATACCCTACCTAGGTACCTAGGAGATGACCGGAAACTTGTCGGTAACGTGATCGGGAAGACACCAAATCTCAACAGCATTTACGAAGCAGTATTGAGCTAATTACATTTACTATATTTAATCAGGATGATTACAAGGCAAGAGGAAGATGCTAGTACTGGGGATATACTTGTGTCTTGAAGTTTGCAGCAGGCTTTGCACACTGCCTCGGGCCAAGATCATCACGCATTGCGAAGCGTGCTTCCAATACCTGTTACTCTCGAAGGATACTTCCGCAATAAGTAGTTAGCAATCGCCATCAAAATCTATACCCCTAGGTAGCAAAGTCGCATATTCAATCTTCTAGAGTAGGACGTGTGGTCTAAGATGCAGCAAAACCTCTTGGTATAGGTGTGGTATTGAGTATGAGGTTTCGTATTGTACATCCCCTATGTGTAGACTTCCGTTATGCATCCATTAATCATTCCAGCGCCTTCCCATGCAAGTTTGTATCGACGTAATGTACACTTTGATTTCGTGTTGTACAGCCATGATTGTGTCCAGCTCCTCGACCCTAAACAAGCTTCTTCACGGCATCGATCGCAAATGGTGCTAAAGCGACACATCAGTCTGCGAACTCGGAGTTGATAGGACTACAAATGTAGATACTTACACAAGTACAACAGAACAGCTCCAACGATGACCTTCTGTACGGTAAGAGTAGCTTCTGACTCCGCAGCCTTCAACTCTGCAGCGCTCAATTGTGGTGGTGCTTGAGAAGGTCAGCAGAAGTTACAAACGATAAGGAATTCAACTCACGTCCTCCGAACATGTTTGCGGTATTGTGATAGTGAAGAATATTTGTGATGCGACCATCGGAAAATGTTGTAAATGTCTTATTAGCCCCTGGTATTCTGACATCTGATTCCGCCAAGGCTATTTTAGTGGCGTTCACGCTAAGAAAGCTCGCGGAATTTAAGCGTATCTTTTTATCGTCAGATAGCTGTAATTTATATTTCCCCTCGCACAAAGTAAAACTCCTGCATTCAAATTTCCAGTGCTTTACAGAAGCTTCTCCTTGGTTAATCTGACACCAAAATCGACAACAGAGCCAAGTTGCTCCTTCACATTACCAGCATTACAATGAAGTATTATTGATTGTCCAATCCCTAAACCGCCCGAACCCCACCAAAGAGCTCGAGTATTGACGCACTCACCGACTTTCTCCGCCATCTCCAGCTTTCCTCTTACTTTTCAAACCATGGCGACTCTAGGACTTGTTCTACGAGGTCAGCTCAGACGATTTGCAAACCAAACGACGAGCTCGGCGGCGAGAAGGTCCCAACTCACGCGACCATGGGTTTGCTACCAATGCTCGCGTTCGGCGCCAAGAACAAGTCCAATTGCAAAGCGAACCTTCTATACAAGCTCTGCCAGTGATGGGACAACCAAACCTCCGTCTGCGGAGGTTTCCAAAGGGAGTTATCTACCTCTGGACACCTTCGCACGACGCCACATTGGCCCATCAGCAGATACTACAGAGCAGATGCTGAAAGCATTGGATCCGCCTGTTAAAGATCTAGATGATTTTATAAAGCAGGTTCTACCTAAGGACATTTTATCCTCTAAGGATCTCCACGTCGATGCTATTGGAGCGGCAGGAGAAGAGGGGTTCACAGAATCGCAATTACTTGCAAGACTTCGGTCAATTGCCTCGAAGAACACCATCATGAGAAGCTACATTGGGTGTGGATATGCTGGCACACGAGTACCAGAGGTCATAAAGAGAAATGTGTTGGAGGGTCCAGGGTGGTACACGAGTTACACACCATATCAGCCAGAGATCAGTCAGGGCAGACTTGAATCATTGCTGAACTTCCAGACGCTGGTCTGCGATTTGACTGGCTTGCCAATTTCGAATGCATCGTTGTTGGACGAATCTACTGCCGCTGCCGAAGCAATGACTCTATCCATGAGTGCCTCCAAGAGCAAAAGCAAGAACAAAACATTCTTCGTCAGTCATTTAGTACATCCTCAGACAAAAGCTGTACTTCAAAGCCGCGCGGACGGTTTCAACATCGCAATTGAGGTTGGAGATGTACTCGCAGACGGGGGCAAGCGAGTCAAGGAGCTAGGCAAAGACCTCATTGGAGTTCTTGTCCAATACCCAGACACTGAAGGAGGAGTAGAAGATTTTAAGGGTCTTGCCGATATAATCCATCAACAGGGTGCAACTCTGAGCGTCGCAACCGATCTTCTTGCATTGACGGTACTTACACCGCCTGGAGAGTTTGGTGCGGACATTGCTTTCGGAAATGCTCAGCGATTTGGAGTACCATTTGGATTCGGTGGACCTCATGCTGCTTTCTTCGCTGTAAGCGAACAATACAAGAGAAAGATCCCGGGACGTCTGATTGGAGTCTCGAAAGATAGATTAGGGCATAAGGCGATGAGGTTGGCCCTGCAGACCAGAGAACAGCATATCCGACGAGAGAAAGCTACCAGCAACGTATGCACGGCGCAGGCTTTATTGGCGAATATGAGTGCCTTCTACGCAGTTTACCACGGGCCACAAGGGTTGAAGAACATTGCAGAAAGGGCTATCAATGGCGCGAGGATACTCGAAGAAGGCTTGAGATCTCTGGGATTTGACACTGGCTCAAGAGGGAAAGGAGAGGACGGAAGAGTGATATTTGACACTGTCACGGTCAATGTTGGGCAAGGAAAAGCTGACGAGGTCTTGCAATACGCTGTCAAAACCTTCGGAATCAATTTAAGAAAGTTCGACGACAGCCGTTTAGGCATAACGATTGATGAAACGGTAGATCTGAAAGATTTGGAGGAGATACTATCAATCTTCACAAAGTTTTCAGATACTTCGAAAGACGTTCAAATCAGCCAGATCATCGAGTCATTGCCAGAAAATGACACGATCCCTATTCCTGCTGCATTCAAGAGAACATCAGAATATCTCACTCATCCGGTCTTCAACTCTCACCACTCCGAGACAGAACTTCTCCGTTACATCCATCATCTCCAATCCAAGGATCTTTCTCTCACCCATTCTATGATACCTCTGGGTTCTTGCACCATGAAGCTCAATGCAACGACTGAAATGGCTCCTGTCACTTGGCCCGAATTTGCGTCGATTCACCCATTTGTGCCTCCGAATCAGGCTACTGGTTACAAGGTCATGATTGATGAGTTAGAAGCTGATTTGGCTACAATCACTGGCTTCGATGCTATCTCGGTGCAGCCAAATTCAGGCGCCCAAGGGGAGTTCACTGGTCTCCGAGTCATTCGCAAATATCAGGAACAACAACCTGGAAAGAAACGGGATATCTGCTTGATCCCCGTATCTGCTCATGGCACCAATCCAGCATCCGCATCTATGGCTGGCATGCGAGTCGTTACGGTGAAGTGTGATACTAAGTCTGGAAATTTAGACATGGCAGATTTAAAAGCGAAGTGCGAGAAGCACAGCGAAGAGCTAGGCGCAATCATGATCACGTATCCAAGCACATTTGGTGTGTTCGAGCCTGAGATCAAAGCTGTTTGTGATCTTGTTCATCAACATGGAGGACAGGTTTATATGGACGGCGCGAACATGAATGCACAGATTGGCTTGTGCTCACCAGGAGAGATTGGAGCAGATGTCTGTCATTTGAACCTCCACAAGACATTTTGCATTCCCCATGGTGGTGGAGGTCCAGGTGTCGGCCCAATTGGTGTCAAGTCACATTTAGCTCCGTTCCTGCCTGGTCACCCTCTGGTTCAGACTGGTGGGGAGAAGGCCATCGCTCCTGTGAGTGGTGCGCCTTGGGGCAGCGCAAGCATTCTTCCCATCAGCTGGGCTTACATCAAGATGATGGGTAAGTAGTTCCTTTATCTTCTCTGAACTCTACTGATTGTTCGACAGGTGGCCGTGGCTTGACCCATGCTACCAAGATCACCCTGTTGAATGCTAACTATATCATGTCACGCCTCCGCCCTCACTACCCTATTCTCTACACCAATGCAAACTCCAGATGCGCTCACGAATTTATTCTCGACGTTCGAGGCTTCAAAGAAACTGCGGGTATCGAGGCAATCGATGTTGCGAAGAGACTGCAAGATTATGGTTTCCATGCTCCAACCATGAGCTGGCCAGTAGCCAACACCCTCATGATTGAGCCCACCGAGTCAGAGAGCAAAGAGGAGCTTGATAGATTCATAAATGCATTGATCTCTATTCGTAAGGAAATCCAAGCTATTGAAGATGGTAAAGTACCAAAGGACCAAAATGTGCTTAAAATGGCACCACATTCCCAGAAGGATTTGATCGTCGGTGAATGGGATCGTCCTTATACCAGAGAGCAAGCTGCATATCCCCTACCATGGCTGAAGGAGAAGAAATTCTGGCCTAGTGTCACCAGATTAGACGATGGTAAGCATCTCATCTTTAACAGTGCGGTCAGAATTGACAATTGTATAGCATATGGAGATCTCAACCTCTTCTGCACTTGCGGGCCAGTCGAACCCGTAGATGAAGCGGACGGCATTACCGGTGCTTCTGCCCCATCGCCAACATAATTGTAGTAAGTAATGTCGTGGTAATGTGGCAAAAGAGGGGAATTTCAACATCGATAGTGCGAGGAGTTGGTGGCATTATAATTTGAAGCATATGCGCTGGCGTTATAGACTTGGAAATGGCTTCAACTGCCACTAGGATAAAAGGATCTCTTTTCGATTTGCGATATGTTTGAGAATAAAGATACGATTTCGTCTAATCAGACTCGGTCCGCCTCTCAGGTGGAGTTTTTATCTTGCATATATGCTTGCCTGATAACAGTGTTGTAGATTCGTATTTTCAGTCACCCTCCTTTATCCTGAACTTTATCTTGAAAGTTCAATTGGCGAGTGAGGATCTGTTAGGGCACTAGATCATCAATCATCTCTCTAAATGTCGCAAATTCACTTAAGTTATTTGTTGTACGCGTAGAATTGCAGTTATTCTGATCATGCATCACACGTTATAGAGCAAAGAAAGCAGAGATCTTTTTATGTTTGAAGAGTGGAAGCTGAACAATATGACTTGGCTTCGACAAACCTCTATCTTGCTGTGTTAATGCATGTTCGCACCAGTCCTCCCAGCACACATACTTATCATAGTCACCTCTCTTCCAATCCTTTATAGTGAAAGACTTCACCTTCACTCAGTCGAGGCATCCCTAAAATCCTCCAGCGTCCTCTTCTGTTTCCCCTCAGCATCAAAGTTGTCCTTCTCCAACCACTTCTCCAAAGCCTCCTTGACACCACCTTTCCCCTTCTTAAACCACTCATCATCCAAACAGCTATACCACGAAGAGTCCCTTCTCCTCCCTCTGACAATCATATGCTTCCTAAACAGTCCCTCAAATTTATATCCCAACCTCAACGCAGCCCTTTTACTAGCCTCATTGAAATTATTGGTCTTCCACTCTACCCTCTGATAATGCAGCTCCTCAAATGCATACTTCATCAGCAAATAATTGACCTCCGTAGCAGCAGCTGTGCGCCGTAATTTAGGTCCGAACAAGACGTGACCAATCTCAATTGAACGATTGGCAGGGACAGCAGTCATGAGACCGATAAGGCCGACTGGTGTTGTAGAACTGGAGCCTGAATCCGACGGTTCGCACAAAAAGATCGTGAAGCCAAAGAAGACGGGGCTTTCGAGCAAGAAATTGATGTGGGCTGCGAAAGATTCTAGGTCTGGAAAAGGTCCGCCAGGTAACCATGTGTAGAGATTATCGTTTTCAGGACCACAGAGGTTCTCGAAAAGGCCTGGAGTGTGCTCGGGAATTAAGGGAACGAGCATTACATCGTGCTGGCCTGTGAGGATGATGTTGTTGGCTGTGGTGTCTGGGTGCAACGCGGGCGGTCCTTCCACGATGTCTCCTTTTAGAGTAGATTCAAACATTTTAGATGATTCTCAATTGAGGGGATTAATTCTATCAAGAAGCATTCTAGTTGGGAATGAAAAAGTTCGTCAAGGTCAAAGGTACTGTAGTGCTTTTATCCTTGAGCCCAAATCAACGGCGAATGAGTCATACGAAGGGCATGGAGGAAGCAGAGTCCATCAGAAGAACCAAAAGCGTAGACACCCTTAGATAAGGACACACCTTTATAGACTTCGTGATATATTTCGCAGAGAAGCTGTCCCCGCTGGATTCTGCATGCCGTCGCAATATTCCACACTCCGCGATCCTTTAACTTTCACTCATCTCTACGCTTTACACTAGCCGATTCGCACTTGCAAGTGAAAATGTCACAAGTATGAGCATGAGCAACCAAAACCACTTAAGCACATCTACCGAGCTAGGAACCTAGCACCCCGTCGTCGATCCCATGTCACGTGCCAAGGGCGATTAAAACCAGTTGGAAGTGTCTTGTGGCCTGTCAAACTTTGGAGGCCCGCTGTACCAATTATGGTACAGTAAATTCGCTTTATATCATACAGTGAATGCCACGCCGCATGCAGACATGCATATACTGGTCGTAGATGTTGGGCATGGGTATCATTCTTCGTCCCTCTACTTTCCTTTTTGGAAACTAGATACTTCGTCCTTCTGCCACTCTGCCAATTCCTTCGATATTGACTCTACCTCCGTCTTCAGATGCTGTAATTGGGTGTTGTAGTCCTCCAGTATCTAGATAACGTTAGCTAATTGTTAAAAATAAGAATGTCAGAAAATATACCTTTTTCGCCTTGTTACTCGTCTCCTCGTCAAGTACATCTACATTATCATTACCCGCCCTATCAAATTCCGTTTTCAACATCCTAGCTCGCTCCTGGACAAGAAGCATTCGTGCCCAGATTTCTTCCCCCCTGGCGTCCAATCCTGGATCGTAAATATTCTTCTCCAGAATCATTAATTTGGTTCTCAGATCTTCCTCATCGCCTCCCATCGCATAACCTCTATTCCGTAACACCTGGACTTTTGTCGCCAAAGCAAGGCATCTCTGCTTCAAGACAATATGCTTTCTCCTCGCATCCATCGCCCTGATACTCGTTTTAGTCTCGTGGTTTTGCATCATTTGCGATAGAGAATTGTTAATCTCGTGTAATCGTGCATTGAAATTGGCCAAATTCCGCTGCTGGAGCTGTATTCTCTCTCCCATTTGCGCAAAGCCAGTGCATAAGACTGGAATATAACCAGGTCCGGGCTTCTTCGACAAGGCTTCTTCCCAAGCCGCTGCATCCTCCCCGGGAGCAGGTCGATAGTAGGGCGCCATATTATCATCCACCTTGTTGTAGAAATAATGCTTGAATACGCAATTCGGGCTGCCAGTATCCCATTTTTCTAACACGGTAGCCATTTGGTCTTTGACGTTCCTTTCTCCTACTGAAAATTAGCTACATAGTAGGGATCGAGTCAGAGGAGCATACTAGGATTGAGCGGTTGCCATAACGCTGTACTTTGTCCTAATTGTGGGAGAGCTTGTTGTGTGGATTGGCCCAACGTTGAGTTGCCGAAGAGTCCACCAGCTTGGCCCTGCTGCTGCTGCTGCTGCTGCTGGTTATTTTGGCCCAGTCCAAAGAGTCCACCAGTTTGATTTTGCTGGTTATTCTGTCCGAACAAGCCACCGCCTTGTTGCTGATTTTGATTTTGTTGCGCCGTGCTCTGACCAAAACCACCAAAAAGTCCACCGCCCTGCTGATTCTGTTGTGTTTGCCCTCCACCAAAGAGACCCGTTGACTGTTGTTGCGGCTGCTGTGTGCTTTGACCGAATAAGCCTCCACCCTGTTGTTGTTGACTTTGACCAAGCCCTCCGAACAGCCCGCTCCCTGGTTGCTGTTGACTCTGCTGTGTATTTGAACCGAGTCCACCAAAGAGATTACTTCCAGTCTGCTGAGTATTCGTGTTGAGGGAAGATCCAAAAAGTCCCCCACCAGCCGGTTTACTTTGATTGAGTGAAGCTCCGAACATGTTGGTGGATAGCGACAGCGGATCTGAAGATTTAGCTCCGAAAGCAAGCAGTATGCGACTTCCCTCCTATGTCAAACTTAACCAGCAACAAGACTCCCAGCTTCACCTGCGCAGGATCGTGAAGCGCGTTGGGCTTGGAGCTGCGCCGGCCGCGCACTTGAGATTATTTGATCTCGGGCAAAAGAAAGGCATGCGAAGTTGTAATGTAGAATATGACTGTCTGGATTGCAGAAAAAGAGAGACCATAGACTTTGCAAATTGTTGATGGTTCTCGGTTTGGCTACAGCTAGAAATTCGCGACCTAGAAGCTCTGGTTCGCGACTTCGCTTTGTCGACCAATCAAGGAAAGCTCGTTCCTGACCTCACATCGTCAAGCTACTTCAAACGTCAAAGCTATCAATTGAGCCCGCCACGACTTCCCTCGCCCTGTGGACATAGTGACAATATGGCGGCAAGACAGCCTAGGTATGGCCTACCAATAAAATATTTGTGTTGGAGAAGGCCCCGTGTTAATCAGTTCAATTGCAGATTCAATCAAACCACCCTCGTCGACACAACACCACTACCTGCAGACATTCCAGCAGTGGCAGAAATTGGAAGCAGTTCGGCGCCGCTGTTATCTGCAAGCTTCTTCATTGGAGCGAGATGCAAGGCCTACAATGACGACTTCATGCAATGCAAGAGTGAGAGTGCCGGCAAGGGCGAGGTCGATTGTCTGAAGGAAGGACGAAGGGTAACACGATGCGCAACGAGCGTGTAAGTCATGCCCAATTTTATAGCAATCAAGTTGTTGGAGGCTTGGGACATGGCAGAGAAGAATGCCCGCCTGATATTGGAAGGACCTCGGCAGGTCTGGGTGGCAGTGCAAAACAATAGAGATATCACAAGAAGCGTGTTAGACCTATGCTGACACAATACGCTTTCAGAATCGAAGATATCAACAAACATTGTTTAACAGAGTTCCGAAAGCATTGGCAATGCCTCGACAATAACAATCAACAGCTTTGGCAGTGTCGAGGTGCAGAATGGAAGCTCAATAAATGTGTTTTTGATAATCTGGTAAGAGCCTGCATGGACCCAGCTATAACTCTCTCGTCTATTGCGGGCATGGCATCATCTTGGTGGTTAGAATAATTGGCTGACTTCTAAAACAATAGAAACTCGAAAAGGTCATCCCCGATACCCCTGCTGGCGAAACACCTGTACACCTCAAAACAAGACAAATCTATGCTCACCACTGACCATGATATGGACATCCAGGGTTTTGAGCGAGAGGACACAAGGTATTGAAGGTATACTGTACATAGAATCAAGGCACACTTCCAGTACTCCCAGGCCCGCACAATGCTCCAAGGTGATCATAGTTCTGAGCCTTGTAGTCGCATGTAAGGAGTGGCATTTGAAAACCAAAAAATTCTCCTTTTCTCTATCTCATTCTGGAAATGCATCTAAGCCGTTCCAATGTTGCATAACCGATTAGAGTTAGAGGCGTTCGTCGGCAAATGATTGAAGTCAAATAACCTAACTCCTCTTACAGAGTTCGAGTGTGAACGCCACGGATGTCCACGGTCTTAGTGTACCATGGCATTCGTACTGAAACACGAGGCGAGAAGACTAGGCTTGATCTCTTCAGGAGAACCTTGACCTCATACAGAAGTCGTATGCGGTATGGTTAGGAGCTCTGCAGATAAACTTGAAAGAAAGTGACATTCTCATTAAGAGACTTTCAAGTGCAATCCTGTTTTATGTGAAAATGACTTACTAGCCTTCATTGTCTCGAGGTTTAGATGTATGGCGACCTTTTCTAGGTTGTGTAGGAGGTGGTCTCGGCTCGGCACTGAGGTCCTTGATAAGTTCAAATAAGCGATTCCTTTCAACTTATTCTATGATAGCTCAGTTGGCAGCTTACCTTATAGACATGTACCTTCCAATTGGTTGCTCTCGGTCTCAGAGTTTGCTTGAAATACGAACGGCTGGTTTATCATAGAATAGCCCCTTTAAAATCTGTACAAGCTACGGGTTTCTATAAGTTGTCAGCTTGCTGGCAACTTTGAGTTTTGTTTGTTTTTTTAAAAGAAAATTTTAATCTTCGGTAATCTCTGAGGCTCAACTTACGATTTTTAGCGAGTTTTCGAGCGGTATTTAAACTACCGCAAAGTTTGAAGACAGTAGATTTCGATCTAACCCGACTAGGAACACGTACAAAGAAGCACTTTTAGTAAGTTGTGGCTTGAGAACAATTATTCGATAAGTTTTCGAAGATTTAAATCATTAAAAAATATTAATTCTCTTATTTTACTTGTAAAACCTTAGAAGTTGTATTTTTTAAATAATACATGCCTCCTTGCTGCTAATTGCAATTAGATCGAAATCCACTTTCTTCAAACTATGCGGTTGCTTCGTTACCTCCTCCCATATCCTCCTCTTCCCTTCAACTACTTCTTTGCTTCCCAATCACGAGAACAGAACAACTTCAATCATTCCAAGCGAAAGCACCTTCATGTTTATTGGTCATTCAACTTAGGTAAGTCCATGCTTTGGTTCTCTACCTTTGACGTTCAACTCTTCACTTTCATACGACTCTGCTGCTCTACGTAGTTCGATGAGATATGTACTCACCCTCAGACGGCAACTCACCTTTAAAGTCAGCGCATATCTCCCACCTTAGCCTCTCGAATTCAACTTGGTCACATTACTCTTCCTCCTCCTGCGGCCAACCACCGTCTATTCACCTTACTCACCTTTTTGCCAAACTCAACTTCGCCTTACTATACGTAAGATAAGGCGCATTACCACAAACAAGCCCCGCAACTCGCAGTTGTCCACTTATGAGTCGCATAGCTATCAAAAACGAGACCGAATCGCTCAAGCTCTCTCCGAATCCAGATTCCCCCAACATGGACGAGTACGAATCTGAAAATGAGGATGCCCAAAATCGTCCGACGCCGGCTGGAGATCAAATTGAATCTCTGATTCTTGACCCAGCTTGGAAAAGATGCGAGAATGTCGACAGGAAGAAGAGAGTCTCAATCAAAGAGCAAGCCTCTCGGAACGCACATTCTGCGATGATCAATCTACGCAAAACTCTCCAAAACCACTTATCCCAGAACTTTTCGTGCAAGCCGCGAATTGAAAAGATTGGTAGGCTCTCTTTTCATAGTAGACTTTTAGCACATGTCGCCAGCAGTAATGTTCCTATGCTAATTGACTTCACAGATACTATTCTCAACCGCAAGAAAGAATACCAGATTCTGGTTGGATTCCTCGGTGTTACCGGAGCGGGAAAGTCAACCTTGATCAATGCTTTGATTGGCTATGAACGCCTCCTCCCCGCTTCTGCGGAACGTGCTTGCACCGCTGTTGTTGTTGAGTTGTCATACAACAAAAGCAATGATCCCGCAGAACGCTATAGAGCTGAAGTTTGGTATGTGACGGCTGACGAATGGAGGGAAGAGCTTGCACAAATCTTCGTAGATGAGCAGCAGCCCCAGGACGCAGAGCAAGAAGAAGATGATGGTGAAGAAGCAGATAAAGAGTCTCGAGATATGAGAAAGCAGATACTCGACAAAGTCAAGATTGTCTACCCAAAAATCAGGAGCTTCGAGGCTTTGCGATCTACATCGGTTGATAAGCTCTTGGAATATCCTGCTGTTGGAGCTATTCTCGGCACGAAGCATGAAATCAAGTCCCACTCAAAGACTCAATTCTCAGAGATGATCAGAGGTCACATCGACAGTGGCAATGGTGACGATGCTTCGTCTAATTACTGGCCTTTGGTCAAACTTGTCAAGGTCTTCGTCAAATCAGACTTCTTGGAGCACGGCATTACGCTGGTCGATCTCCCCGGAAACTTGGACAACAATGCTGCAAGGTCTGCAATTGCTGAAAAATATCAGAAGCAACTTGCAGTCACATGTATCGTAGCGGATGCCAGGAGAGGAATCAGTGAGAAGAATGCTCATGATCTGCTTGAGAAAATTACCAAGCGTGATCTTCAGCTCGACGGACTGTACAATTCTGAGTCCCTTTGCTTCATCCTATCCCAAACTGATCGGGACTTTGACATTCTGGAATACACTCAAGGCTATCCAGAGCTTACCAAAAAGTATGCCGAGGACTACAAGAGCATGCAAAGCTTCACTAGTAGGCTTGGCGAGGTCGAGAGAGAGCAGAGGGCAGCTGCGGCGGTCGACAGAGCGAACAAGAAACAGGCGAGAGATCTAGGAATCCAAATGCAGCAATTAAGGCAGAGCCTTGGAATGCCATCGAGGGGCATTCCGATGCCACAGAATCGTAAGCGCGGTGCTGAAGATACTGATTCTAGTAAGTCAGACTGACATGCCCCATTCCTCTAACTGTACGCTGACACTATATAGTTTCGGGCATATCTTTAGCTACTGGTCCGCATCTCGCTCTCCGCAACGAGCTGGCTCAGAAGGAAAAGCAACTCTCCGATACAAAAGCCAAGATCAAAGGCGACGTAAAGAAGTTGCTGTCATTCTCTCGACGATTGGAAGGTATCCAAAGCTCTATCTTCCACACCAAATCCAGAATCCGAACGGCATGTATCAAAAACCGAAATGATGTCTCCACTGCCTTCATCCAGCGCGACTATGAGGATACCCTTCAGCAAATGGGCAGAGAATCTACTGGACCACTTCAAATCTTTTGCGTCGCCTCAAGGGTCTACCTTCAATACATGAAGATCAAGGGTCCTAGCATCAAGCATCCGGGATTCCCCAATCGAGCAGATACCCAGATTGGAGCATTGCGAGACTGGCTGGTCGGAACAACATTCGATACTCGCGAAAGATATGCGCAGGCGTTTCTTGAGGACGTAGAGAACTTCTTAGACTCAGTCACTCCTTGGATCAACGATAAATACGGTGATCTCAAGATGTCCGCCGAGATAAGAGAGGTCTGGGAGCCTCTAGTTGAAGCGAAGCTTGGAGAACTACAACAGGTACGTTGCTGATCCTCAAAATCTATTAATGACTCGGTATGAGTCTTAACATTGCCTTTCTAGAAATTCTCCCAACTCTCACTAGATACTGCAAACACCATGAAAGACCTCGTTCAGACTAAGCTCTACTCCAAGGTCCCAAATGCCGAGCAGTCAGCGGGCGTCCAAGCCAAGAAAACCGTCGAAACTTGGGGTACAATGCACTGGAGCACTCATAAACGCATCAATAGGGCTCATGGTCACTGGAAGGACTCGAAGCGTAAGCAACACAAATGGAATGCAGAACTGTAAGTTTAAAACCTAGAATAATAACAAGTCTTGCTAACTTGCCTAGTGTAGTTGACCTTACAACTCCCCTTGTCCGACACTGGGACAAAACATTCTTCCGAGAATTTCCCAAGCAGCAAACTCTTTACGTCCAACAAGGCGACCTGCTCATCGCCAGTTTCGCAGAGACTACAACTGACAATGATATCTGCCCCGACGTTTCGGATGGTCTTGGCATTCTCAAGGATCACATTCTCAGGACCCAAAACCTCTTGAAGCATCAACTAATTCATTGCTTTGAGGAAATCACCAAGGTTGTTAGGAAGTCCCACAAATGCGCTGTTCCAGCCGTCAAAGAGTTCCTGATTCCCATGTACGACAAATGCAGTGCTGAAGGAGGTAAATTTCAACTACTTCATCTAAACCTGAACTCAAAGCTAATGTTGGACTACTCAGGCAGTGGACATTACGCGCGGAACCGACTCACTCATCGTTCGGTCATGAAGAAGAACGGTGTCCAGATGTATCGGCACGGCTTCAAAGCCGTCCAAACAGCTCTCGACGAGATGCTCGAGGGTCTCCCTGCCACATTCGCCACAGGCTATAACGCAGTCTTAGCGGAGATCCGCGACGAAATCCAATTATTCTTCGAACAGAATAGCGCCAATGGCTCACGCACCTCAGCCCGAAAGGTGGTATCGCTCGCCAAAGTCAATCTTCAGAAAGACTTCATGGTTCATATTAACACGCTGGCGGCGGATTGGAGCTCGGAGGTTGCGGCTCGGTATCAGCGGGAGGATGAGGACGATGATGAGCCGGGCTTTGACGACGCGGAGTTCTTTGATACGGAGAAGAATGATGCGCAGGATGAGGATTATGAATTTGATGATGAAGATGAAGATGGTTGCTAAGTCACTTCTTGCAATAGCCAAGATCATCAGCGTAGCGGGGT
Organism: Mollisiaceae sp. DMI_Dod_QoI; assembly: GCA_009613015.1. Classification (NCBI taxonomy): domain Eukaryota; kingdom Fungi; phylum Ascomycota; class Leotiomycetes; order Helotiales; family Mollisiaceae; species Mollisiaceae sp. DMI_Dod_QoI. The sequence continues at coordinate 57,131 of VXCB01000130.1, forward strand.
AGTGTCTGCTTCAGGCCAGGACGGGTTCCCAATTGAAGCGGATTCTTGCTTTTCGGATCTACTGCTCTACATACAAGATCAGCATTTCCGCATCAACTGAACTCTCTACTTCCTATTCCACAGTAGGTCAGCTACACGCCTAGAGCGGTACACATTATGTATCTCAACATCATACACACACCCCAGCATGACTTATGCAAGTTTTCTTTCAAAATCGATAAATCGGATCTCGGGTTGGGAAAATAGCTTCGTTATAATTTTAATTACCTAGTCTTCTCCAAAAAAAAAAAAAAAAAAAAAAAAAAACATCTAGGTTACCAACAGGAAATCCGGTGTCTTGAATTTTAATCTTAGCTCTCATTCCTCTTTAAAGCCTACCACGTGAGCAACATCAACGATCTACTTGGCTATAATAACTACTGATGCTAAAAAAGATTATACAAAAATATATAAAAAAAAAAGGGAAAGGCTAGTGAAGACAAATTCGAAGCATAAATTCTCATACTCACAACAAAGTCATGATACTCTCTCTGAAACAGGAAGTATGTATTCCCTAGAAAAACCTCACGTGCAACGCAAAGCCAACTAGCCTCTTTTATCCGCAGCGACTAATACTTCCCAAAATACTCCACTAGCGTCCCTTGAACGGCATAGATCAGCGCTCTTCTCACTATGAATATGTTCTACTTATACAACACAATACTTAGAGAGAAAGTCTAGGGAGATAAATTGGGAGGAACAAACGACATGGAATTACGTTGCAGTTTCGGAGGTCGTCACGAGCTTCTCGTACCGAAGCAGTACAAGAGATGACAAAGTGACTCGTAAGGCTGGGTGGGATGTAATGTGGCTTGAGCACAGGCGAGATGTTGTGTGATGGACACTGCAGTATGCGTATGTATGCGTATGTATGCGTATGTATGCGTGCTCGTCTCCGCGGGTTTGGAATCAAGATCTGGAGGATGAGGATTGGAGCTTCGAGACGAGGAGTAGCACAGCATAGATATGATGAACGATGATGCGAGAAACCAATCATGAGACGTTTCAGTCGATCAACACCTGAATTCTACAACGAATGGGGGTTAGATTGGTGTCTAAATGTTCAAGAGATGACACAATCCAAGCACTTTCTAGAGATATGAATCCTCGCAATTTTTATCAAAGAATGCTAGCTGAACTTCGAGCAGTTCAAAGAGACTGAGGAGCCCTTCCATGTCCCCATATGTCTAATGATCCAAAATTCCCATCCTATATTCATTCCATAACCACAATATAATGCTGTACAAAGTAAAGTAAAGTACGTATAAGCCATCGAGATGGCGGCGCGTGGAGGGTCGGCATGAAGCCTACTGAACGACGATGTGCTGTTCAGACAATGGTACCACCAGCCAGAAAGCTCTGTTGAAAGAATGTAGATCCTTCCCTGGCTCACAATCACTTAACTGTAGCGAGAGCATCTTCGTACCGGTTCCACTTTTATCGCATGTCACGGATGCTTTGCGCATGTATCCCTCAATGATGCCAATCACAACTGCTTCTTTCCCGTCAAGAGCAACGCCCCAAGATGTGTCAAGTTTATATCACCAAGCCCCAAGAGCTTTAACTTGTCGCCATCAAGGAGTCCTTCGATGTCAGAAGGATCCATCACTCCACTGAAATGGGACATCAGTAAAGTCATATAGATCCATATCAACTTCGCCCATCTCAAATTCTCCAAAGTCGTTCGAGAGACCATCATTGCTGCCCGTGCTCACAAAGCTAGTCATGAGATCAAAACTTTGCGGCGATTCATTTCGCGGATTGTCTTGCGGCGAATGCTTCATTGCACTGTTGATCACTCCCTGAACCTGCTTCGCACAGGGCCACGTCTGAGCGATTGCGCTGAGAGAGTCTTGGATGAGAGCCAGGGGCTTTGAAATGGAGACTTCGGTCCATGACGAATTCTCGATGTAGCGCTTCATCAAAACAACGCTTGCTGCAGATGCGAGTATGTGGACGAAGGTAAAGGGGAGATGGCTGAACTGGTAATGCTTGGAGTAAATTCGCAGCAATTTGATGATGGCTTCGAGGGACTCGTAACATGTCTTGACGTCTTGGCTCGTGGCTATTTTTGGATCTTTGAACATATTACGCGGCGGACGGTGGAGGATTATCATCGCAGTGTGGTACAACATGCTAATGCGAATTAGTATTGATTTCGAAGAGCAATTGAGCTAGGGAGCATACTGCAGGTGCAACACGAGAGACGGAATTGGTCCGACAGACCTGATAGATCAGCTTTATTTCCTGACAAATGCCCGTGTTACAAGCTTACCATTGATTCCAATGAAGCTTTGCCGGGAGGTCAGCCGACCATTTGGTTAGTGCAACATGAATATCCATGATCGAAGTCGCCAAGACAGTCTCTTCAGCATCAACGTTACGATTCTCAAACACTTCGGTGATCATGCGATGAAGGATTTTCGAGAGCTCTGCCTGTTGAATGAAAGCAGCAACCAGGGCCATTCCATCCTCATAAGCTGTCTCAGATGTGCCTTTCTGGATATAGGTATTGAGAAGAGATTCCCATTCAGGTGGGTACGGTATCCGAAGGGTGGCATGCACATCCGAGTGGCCGGGGTAAAGAGCAGGTGGGCGTCCAAAATAGAGACTAAGCTGTTTGTCGGCAATAAATGCAGCCCAATAGGTTCGGCGAAGAATCTCCCTCTCTACTCTCGAATCGTCGGATCCATTCCAGTTATTTGGATCCAGATGGAGTCCCATCTCATGAGCAAGACGGAATGCCATTCCCGAGAACAGCCAGCCCTTAGAGGTCTTTCCATGGCCAATTTCGCGATGGCCGAGCAGAATCAACGCTTGCAATGTCGTCAGATTGGGCGACTCTAGTGCTGATCCATAGAGCAATTGTTGCGCTCGGTTGAAAAATATGTCAGATAGTTCTCTCGGAGCAATCTCTTCACTGGCAAGAGCGCCCAAGGCACAGACGGCATACAGCAGTAGATCGGAATAATACGGGCCTGCACCGGCATCAAAGTCCCGCAAGAAATACTCACGATACAAGCACATCTACCCGCCAAGCATTAGCACGGGACCATGTATTATTTTTGGCGAAAGTGGCGTGATGAAATTAGCTTCATGTCGAAGGGCTACCTTCGGCACAGCTGGAGTATAGAGAATGAAAACAAAATACACACGTGATACTGATATTGGTAATTGAAGAATGCGGCCATGAGATTACGGCAAAGCAAACTCGAAGGAGCGAAAGCGGACAGCGAATGGGAGTTGGTAATGACTTCTTCGGAAACCGGATTCTCAACCTCCTCGAAACCGTCGCCGTTTGACTCTGAAGCCAGAGGCGGTCCTTGTTCATCAGAAGGGTTGATCTGGAAGAAGCTGGTTGCGCCATAGAACTCGGCGGCCTTGCCGTCCTTCAGTCTCCTGAGGTGGCCTGCTCGCGACCTGATCGGAACCGTAGCCGCTTTGTTGCCATTTTCCTCGGTGGGCACGGGAGCCTCCGGCTGAACATGATGAGCGTGACTTGATGAGGTCTTGCTGAAGTTTGCGAGCATCTCATCTCGCTGGGCACTATCCACGGAGGCCAGTTTGGTGATGAACTGCTCGAGAGACGTGATACGGCCCTTGAGGGCTTGTACGTAACCACGTGGCGAGGGCCTGCCGCGGCGCGTGAGTTTCGTGATCACATAACAGCGCAGATAATGGAGAGCTTTTTTTTTTACCTCTGCTTCTCGCCCGAGCCGATGAAAGTGCACTCGGATTTGGCTTTCTCGCACTTGGAGCATGGCTGGAGCCGGTCGCATTTGATCTAAAGAGAGACTTGATTCAGTACAACAAGACACAGCTGCTGCTGGAACCGAGGGCCCCACCTTTCGTCTTCTGCAGCGCTCACAGCTTGAAGCCGGCCGTCAGCATGATTTCTCCTTACACAGAGCCACGGCGACCGCGCGCTGGTCTCGGGCTAGACACTTACGAGGTCTGGAAGCTGCGGCGCTCCATCGCGTTATCGGGCGGCGGGTTCATCGTCGCGGTGATCTTCGTCGAACGTGCAACGTGAGAACTAGTTCACACTCTTGCGCGAGCGATGGCGATGAGCGACGGGTGCAATGGTGGTGGTCGTGGTGGTGGTCGTGGTGGTCGTTGTCGTGGTCGTGGTAGTGGGAGGTGGGAGGTGGGAGGGAGGGCGGACGGAGGCTTGGGTCAGCTCCGATCAGAGGAAACCATGATGACAATGGCGATGGCGAGACAGCAAACGGACAGGAGAGGGTTTCTGGTGCTGGTGCTGGTGCTGGTGCTGGTGCTGGGCGTGGGTGCAGGAAAGATGGAGCGCGAGGGAGGGTTCGAGGAGCAACAGGCAACCTGTTACCGGACGCTGATAATTGCTCGTCGGCGATTGTGATGGGGGATTGTGATTGTGCAATGAGAGAGAAGAGATAACAGCGCGAGGGTGTCTCGAGGGTGTGCAGCGAGCCGACCCTCCAAGTGGCTCGGGCTGCACTCGAGGACTGCTGGCACCCTGCTGGCTCCCTGCTGGCTGCTGGCCCCTGGCCTTCATCCGAGGGTTAGCCGGCTGCGAGCCTGCTCCTACAGTGCTACACTGTACAGTAGGCTACTAGGTAGAGATAAGACTTGCAGCTGCGGGCGGCCCCTGCACGAAAGAGCACCTCGCATCCGTGCGCACGTGACCTGCACCAGAAATCCATGTCGACGATCATCAACGCCCGAAACCACGAGCCCGATGCCTGAGTGGTGCGTGTGCGTGGTGGTGCATATCATGCTCGTCCACTGCTAATCTTGGAATAATACCTGCCTGGGGGCCGCAGACCTTTTCGGCTGCACGAGTACTTCGTATGTACGAAAGTACAGTACAGTACCTAGGTAGCATTGAGCGTTGCATTCCCGGCACTCGTGCTCGCCTATTTCCGTACGAGCACTCTCAGTTGCTCAGTTCTCTTTCATATCCATCCTGAGCACGAGGGGCAAGACGTTCTAGCTGTACGAGTATTTCGTATGTAGTACTGGCCATTGCATCCCCGGCCCTCGTGCTCGCCTATTTCCGTACCGAGTATTTGTTCTGTCCCCTTTCCATCCTTAGCGTGAGAGGCAAGACGTTCTCCCAGCGCACCAGATGGCGTGCTCGATAGCCAATAGGCATCTCCTCCTCCACTAGGATTGCGGCGAAGGAGACAAGCAGATGAAATATACATGTGCATTCGGCATGGCCATGCCGACTGTAGAAACCGCAGTGTAGCCAGAGGGCGTGCCTCGTTGCATACAATCCAAAAGGAATATGAGACAGAAGACTTGAAGAATGCCATTTTCACCGATGTTTATGGCGCAACGCTGAGGCATTCCATGCAATCGAGGGGTCGTGAGGCTGTAGACAGGGCGAACTGAAGTAAGCCGCAGGGCCGCTCCGAGAGTGTGGCGGACGTTGTGACCACGATACGCGATAGATTGTCTCAAAATGGGATTCCCAGTACCTGCCAGAGAACAGAAGGCTGCAGAAGTCGCAACGGCGTTGCAAGTCCGGAGCGTGGCGCTATGCAAACGTAGTACAGTATGTACCATCGAACAGAGATAAGGTGGCGTGAAAAGCAGTAGCCTTGCATAGAAAATGTGTTGAGATGCATGACCTTGCAGCACATCATCAAAAGCATGTGCTTAGAACCTGATGGAGCTAGATTCGTCTTTTTAACGAGGCAATATTGTCCCATTTTGGCACGGAATCGAGGATGTTCGTCCTGCCTTATCAATTACTGATGTGCCAACTTGTTAAGAGAACGCCAGCGTAGTACATGAACTTTTGAAGACCACGGTGCAAGTGGGTTAGACTGCCTCTTCAGATGTTGCTAAGGCAAAGCGATTACGAGTACTCCGCCGTGGCCTTTTGGTATTGCAATTTTAAGGACAGGGCAATAGGACTTCGGTTTTGTGTAAGTTGCATGGCAAGACTAGTCAAGACGAAAATCTGCATTCGATCCCTAACCGAGCTTGTGTGCAGTTTCCCCTTTAGATATAATTTCAAAGAAGGAATATTATACTCTGGATCGAGGACCTTTCATTGAACAAAAATGCGAGTGAAGATGGTAAGGAAGAGGAACGAATGTGCAGGGGGATGATTGCGCCAAATACTCCTATTAGAAGAAATGAAAGAAATAGAAAATACCACAAACTAAATTATATATAAGGTAGTTCCATGAAAATCGACGAAATGATACTAGTGCCATGTTGTGATATCTTCGTTATAAGTTGCCTTTTTCCAAGATCAGCATAATCACGGTAAACTCAAGAGGGCAATTGCCAAGTGCAGGGTAAGGAGCTCTGTCAGAATTTAGAATTTGCGAGTTTTTTTGGCCAACCAAGTGGAACAAACGCAGCTCGTCGATTAAGCGTGGGTATTGAAGAAAATGCCATCCTGGTGGTAGTACAACCATATCCATTTTAACGCCATACCTCTCTTTAGCCACCCACGCAATTATATATTTCCCCCATGTGCTAGCAAACATAAAAAGCAAAGCAAATATGAACTACATGCCCCGCAAGTCAGATCATATGTTTCGGACTTGCTACGGGTAATGACGTACAGGAAGAGAAACGCATTGTGAACAAAAGCACCGGTGCGGCAGACAGACATCCTTGATGAAGCTTCGAACACGCGCCTGGGACTAGTTTTGGGGAATATCCGAGTTGCCTTCGATTATCGTATGATCAAAGATATTCTGGTCAAAACCTTGGTTCCATGTCGTTGTGCAAATGCTTTCTCAAGGAATCGGTAATGGTGTCTTTGAATATCGTCCAGATCTCAATGTATCTCAGCATGCCATACATCATCTCGAGGGTTGGTTCTGGCTCACAAGTAATCCCGCTCGAATTCAGCATCAAGATGAACCGGCACTCTTTCCTCCTCTGAACTTCGTTCTCTCTCCTTGCTCTGATTCTGTACCAATTGCAATAGGAGCTTATTGTTCTGCGATACAATCAGCTCGATTTTGTCGACTTTGTTCTCCAACGCTCGTAATCGTGCATCGTTGCCCATGATGTCGCGCCAGTCCTCTTTCGTCAACGCGCCTTCTACAATGACCCTCCTCGGCGGCTCTGGTGGATGCGCAAGTGCGTATTGTTGGGCTTCCCAGTGTTGTTGCTCAAGCTGTACCTGTAAATCTCTGGTAAGAGCACGCTCATTCTGTCGTCTTCGTTTGTGTGGACGATAGAAGTTCATGTCTTGTTCACCATTAGCCATTACCATCTCTCCACCTTGATGGTGTGGTGGGGGATGCTGGGGATGTTGGGGATGTTGATTGTATTGTGGAGGGTGTTGTGACATCGGCGCCATCGCTGGAGGGGGTGGCTGTATTGCAGGATATGAAGAAGGCGGAGGAGCATTGGCAGCAGCCTGTGCTTCAGCTGCAATAGCCTGTCGCCGTGCTTCTTTTCTAGCCTCTTCAACTTTCCTCCTAGCGTCCACCTGTCTCATCCTCTCTGCCTCAGCTTCTCCATCTTCCGTCTTCAAGAACTCCATCCATTGGTCAAGCATGTCGTTCAGTTCGCCTCCAGGCTTTTGTGGGATGACTCCATTCTCCCAGTCAGCAATTTGACGTCGCCTTGACTCTACTAATCTTCCCACAGTCGCGCTCATCTGGGCGAGCACCTTGCCAGTATCCTTCTGAAAAGCAGTGTTCACACCGGTCCAGAACTGAGCCTTGGTTCCTTCTTTGAAGTTACCTCTTTGTTCATAGCAATGTTTTAACATGAGAATATGATCCTTCTCATCGAGGTTCTGTCGCGGCTTTCGCGCCGAGCTGCCCGCGGAAGATAACACCGAACTTTCGCGCATTTCGCGCGCGGGGGTCATCAGAGACCTTGGGAGAGAAGGGGGGTTCATGCGAGACTCAGTGGTGGGTGTTGAGGTTGGCGTTTCGTGTTGCTGATTGTTTGTGGTCTGCTGCGTTGGAGAAGGACGCGAATTGGTGTTTGCCGGCGTCGAGGGAGGCAGGATGGGAGCCGGCTGTCGGTTGTTCGTGGGCGCCATGGGGACGAGTTTGAAGGTATGGAACGCCGATGGCATTGATCCATTCAGTCTCGCACTGAGGAGCAGGAGCGTGACATGCGAGTATACTCGTGGTCGAGGCCATTTAGATTCTGGTCTGAAGCGATGATCTGAAGCGATCATGGATGTGGTCGAGGCTAATCTCAATGCGTGCTAGCGCTGCCTAGCTCCAAATAACTATCAATTTGGATGCCCCTGAACGATCTCCTTGGGAAAAGGAGGCTGAGACGCTCTCTCGCCCGAGCACTTCCAACGTCCGCTCAGCTGTGGCTGAAAGTTACCCTGGCGTCTGGTCTGCATCTCTTACATATCTGCGTGTTCACCGCCCGCCATTGACGTTTTTCTTCACTTTCTTTTGCAACCCAGAGAAGAATTCCTGGTGCAGCTGAGATCGACAATTCATCCCGATCTGTGTGCATAAAACGTTCATATCTGTGTCCAATGATTCAAGTGGCTATTGTACACAATGTTCCTCCTTTCCTCGTTCCTATTACGTTTCGATATGAGGCTTCGGGGTCTAGTCTGGATCACGGTCCTCCCAACGGGTACAAATTACACCAAGACAGGCAAGCGAAGATCATTTCGCGGACAAATTTAGGTTTTATGTTACTCCAGGTCACACGAGCATTTCCGTCACAAGGCTGTGTCCGGACTATAAGAATGCGGGTACTTGACTACAAAAAAAATGTATATCTCACCATTCTCAACGTTTTCTTCATCTCAAAGTCCCAGAGCACTTACTACAAGGATCTCTCTGCCCTGAAGCAGCCTTCCCGGAGTCGGATGTCCGCAAACGAACCATCTTTCATCTGCAACCCATCTGCAAGGCTGATAAGATAGCATAGTTACGTCTGCGTCACTTGGAGCGCTCAAAGTGCTATAAAAGTGTCAGCTTAAAACGCCCAGAGCTGTCGGGACATTCATATCTTGATTGTGTTCGCCAATTGGTTCTTCCTTGGTCTTAAACACATTCTTTCTTCCCGGATTTGCCACTGCTCCTTCCTCACGAAAATCCCACTACTGCTCTTTCCATTAAGAGCACAGTTTCGCCCTCGCCATTCTCAATTCGGTATTGAGACCTATCAATATGCCTTCCTTTCACCCCAGTGGCTTGCCCACTCCCACTTTCATTTCAAAAACTACTTCACAAATGGCGTCCAACAGACTCTTGACTGGCGCCTCAGTCCGGAAAGCATCTCGCAACGGCTCTCACAAAAGCACAACTGCAGGCCTCGCACCGACATACCTACAAGCAAATCTGATCATTCTTCCTTCGCGCTACGCCACTGACTTCCGACTACTCTGCTTGCGAAATCCAGTACCGTGTCCTCTTCTCGCAGAGTCGAAAGCGAGTGGCGGCTGGGATGCTGTCAAATCCTGGATTGACGGACTTTCGGGGGATGACATAGTCTCCAGGTTCGATGTTCGCCGAGATGCACCGAGGTATATGGTGTACCGTGACAGCAAACTCGTCAAGTTTCAGTGCGATGATATCCTGAGCGAGTGGTCTGAGGATCACGTCGCCTTCTTCATTGGTTGTTCATTCAGCTTTGAATCGGCTCTCGCAAATGCCGGTTTGCCACCACGACATTCGGTTCTTCGCCGCAATGTACCGATGTACAGGACCAAAGTGCCACTCTGCCCTGCTGGTGTCTTCACTTCTGGGACATACGTGGTATCGATGCGACCGCACCGGAGGTCTGAGATTGAGACAGTGAGGGACGTTACAAGACCGTTCACGGCCACGCACGGAGAGCCGCTTGCGTGGGGTTGGGATGCGGTCCAACAACTGGGAATCAAGGATATCGATCAGCCAGAATGGGGCGACGCACCATTGACGCTTGATGGACGGCCTCTAGGACATTGCGAAGGAGACGACGACGAGATTCCCGTCTTTTGGGGATGCGGTGTGACTCCACAGGAGGCTGTGATGAGAGCGGGCTTGCAGGGTACTATTATGGCCCATGCGCCAGGGCACATGCTAGTCTTAGACTGCCGAGACTGGGACATAATGAAAGAGCAAACGGATGAGGTGAAGCAGGAACCAGAGCAGCACATGTAATTTTAGATCCAATATCATAACTTAATGATTACATCTTACTGCTATGCTTTTGTGCCTCTCTGTTCTCATGGGCCATTCGCAAGAGGGCATACAAGCTCTGCAGTCTGGGCATCTCCAGGCCTTTCTCTCTTGCTATCCGGATTGGATTTCCAAGAATAACCTCGAGTTCCATTGTCTTCCCTTGCTCCCAATCCAAGAGCATACTAGGTTTACTACCACTTGTATTTTTCTGCGTACTTCTCAGTATCGCTTCACTAGTAGCGAACTCCCTTGGCAAAGGCGTTCCCAACACTTTTGGGGCCGTAGATAGGACTTCATCCATGACACCTTTCAGGTGGAGATACAGCTCGGGGTCCGTAGACATAGCATTGTTGTTTGAGCCACCAGATAGAACTGCAGACGGATTCATGGAAGCATTAATGGCAATCTTGTGCCACCGCACCCACTGCAGCTTCGACGGCGAGTAAGCCTCCGCATCTTTGATACCGCCCGTCTGGAGCAGCTGGACAAACTTCCCATTGGACTCAATCGCTATCTCTTCCTCGCCAACGTTTGCTGTTGTGCTTGTGCTACCGGGAAGATAAGGTCCGATGCTGATTCGAGTCCAGCGATTGTGTTTGATAACACCATGAGAGGTCTGCGCCGCGCTGACTATGGTGACAGCGCTTAGGACTATTGCAGATGGGAAGCGTTTGGCGTATGGAGCCTCGACTCCCAGCCCGTTCTGTATCAAGACGATTGCGGTATGTCTATCCTTCACCAGACCCAGTAGAATCTCGGAATCGTCGCTCACATCCGGCAGAGCTTTCGTGCTCACGACTATGTAGTCCCATTCGATATTCGAGTCGACCGCTTCTTTCGCATTGGCGAAGGTCTGCTGGGGGGTGAATGTGTACGAGCCGTACTGCGGAGAGGTCACTGCGAAGCCGTTGGCTTTCACAGCCCTGTAATTGGAGCGACAGATGACTGAGACCTGGACATTGGACACCGTGGCCAGTCGAGAGGCGTAGAAAGCCCCGACTGCGCCGGCTCCAACAATCAGAACGTTCACCGTCATTTTGGATGCTGGCAACAGCTGGTGTGAGGTTGCGAAGTCGCAGGGCGGTTGGTGGTGCGGTTGGTGGTGCGGTTGGCGAGCGCGAGAGCGGTCACACGCAGGATTCAGGAGTCAGGGCGTCGGGCGTCGACCAGGGTGCTTCTCGGCAATCTGCGCTGTCGGGTCGCTCTTCCGTCCCAGAAAACCACTGCCCACTTCCACTCCACTGCCCCCCCTCCCAGAAACACCAAGGTCGGAACGTCAAACATTCTGGAAGGACGGCTGGAAGTCCAGACGTTCGGAGCCCCCACGTGGGATGATGAGAGAACTCAGCCTTAGTCGACGACACGGGACAACTTAGCACTGGCATTCATTTCTTATATTTCTTATTTACACGTTTGCCCTGCTCGACGGTCATGCGACCGCGAAATCATCCCAGATGTCTTCAGTTCGAAGCGTGAACGGGGTCTGGATCTCCCTCCTCAATTCCCCATGATGAACAAATTTTACAACTTGGAAAGTTCTGTCAGTTCATGGGATGATCAGAACTGGCCTCTTCTAGCGTTGATAGCTGCTGCGTATCTCTTATCTCCTGCTTCTTCCAGAGTCCAGAGTCGAAGCTCACATCGATCTCACTGCATGTTCGTCTCCTTTCCATCCGTTCAGTACTGCACATATTCACAGGCCGGCTCGAGAACGGGACAGCCAGGAGGAGGACCAACGGCAGCTTGCAAGAAGCGAACTGCACATGTCCTAGCGGGCGCACGACATAAAAAGACGCACACCTGCAAAGCATCTGCTCGTCGGCCAACTTGGCGGAAGAAGAACACCGCATCGCACCGTCTTGCCGGTCGGAACCAATAGCAGACGGCAATTCTTATGAAAGGCCTCGGACAGTCGCCGCAGTGTAACATGTCAACATCCCTTACATCACCAGTAAAGCCAAGCCGTGTAACCAGAAGAAGATCATACGGCAGACCGCGAATCATGACTCGATCCTTCAAGCTGGAGTTGCAGTTGCTCTGTTTCATCACGATGCTTGTTGTGTAGTTGGCGAATCGATGCATCTTTTTCCACGAGCCGTCAGGCATTCAATATAAATCCGATCGATCTCCTTTTGATCATTCAAACATATTAATGTTCATTAATGTTCAAAGGAGTCTTTGCTGCACTTATTACCTCTTATTTCGACATATCAATTTGCTCATTTCATATGTATTCCTCGAAGATATCGATGTCGGCTTTGGGTATTGCATGACGAAGCCTTTCACGACTATCGAGGTTCCGGACACATCCCTCTGGCTTGAGGATTCTATTTTGCATATCAAAGTCTAAGTAGACATCTTCTCGACTCTCTCCGAGGCCTCGCTATGAAATTCGTTGGACTCGGAGGCTTCCTCTCTGTGTCATTGCTCACAACCTCTGCCCAAGCAGACATATAACAATACTTAGACGTAATACCGAGGTGTGGACTAGGAACAACGTCTTCATAAACATGCTTCAGCTTAGAGGACTATCAGCTCGGTTGCGTCGCCTCAATCGTCCGGCAGTTTAATCACAATGTATCGACTCTATGTATATGCACCAACAAGACACCCTCTTTCGCTTGAATTATTGCACCTTTCAGAACTGCATAATAGTTGAACAATTGCGTAGGTCATCCCGACAAGCACGTGTGCTCTGCTGACACGGTATCTAGAAATCGTCAACATCACGGCCTAAGCCTGTGGAGAACCGGTCCAATCTCGCCAAATGCATCTCATTAGTACCATTAGTCTCGGTTGTGTAGTCTTTTCTCAATGAGGCCCCCTCATTAATCGAGATGGGGATTAGAAGGTACCTAGAATGCAGATGTTTGGATCATAGTGGGAGTGGACTTCTGTATCACACAGCTTCAATCAATATAATTACTAGTTAGACGAACAGCTGTTTTTACTCCCATTCGCGATCATAGGCTGTCTAGCAGCGAGCAAAGGCTTTGGATTGAATATCTACGATGCTGGAACTGATAATCTCGTCACACCTTCCATACGATCGCCCTCGATCACTTCGACTAGCCTGGGTACGGCGTTAACTTTGGCTTCTACGCTCACTACCAAGGACTTTTGAAAAATAGAACGCGGTGGTCAGAATGATATAGCTAGTCATAGGAATCAGGATGGGGATGCTAGGAAGAATGGTCGGAGCTAGGCGATTGGAAGAAAGTGATTGTCTGTCCGGTCATCGACGCTGAGAAGAACGACGAGGAGGTAGATGGATAGCTGATAGGTGTTCAGTCTGAGAGAAAGTGTATTATTTAGAGTACGAGTACGGAGTCGTGCAGAGGGGGTTGTTGGATGATGTCGAGGCTGTGAACGAGCATGACAGTAGGGGCAGGAAGTTGTTTTACTGAGTCCCAGAGCTAAATGTTGTATCAGCATTGAGGAGTCTTCGATTTTCTGGCGGACTTTGTGTAGACTTGTTGTGAACTTGAGATTCGGAGAATGTCTTGGAGGGGCGTTAGGTATGAGAAGGGCATTCGTTGAAGACTGGACATCATGTGCAAAATATGATATCGACCCAAAACCAGACGTTCAATAGAACGCTAATACACCCAACCTTCCAACTCATCCATATCAAACCCAGCTCAACATTCCGACCGATTCCAAATTCCAATCTCAGCAACACGAGCTACCTATAAACCCCCGCAAAAAAAATCATCTTCAAAAAACAAAAAGGCATTTAAAATTTCAAAATCTTACAAACTACCGCATACTTGAACTCAAGTTCTCCCGACTCACATCTTCCATCAAATAGCTATAGCTAACCTAGCAACAAACTCTCTTAGATACTTTCTAAGTGTAAGGAAGGTCCTTTTGGCTGAAAGGCCGCGTCTGTATAATAAACCCAGAAATTGCTTCCATCAACACAAAAATGAGATATGCTAAGCAACTCGCAAAGGATAATGATGAGATTAATTGTGTGGTATGAACATGCAGGTTTTGGTACGATATGAGATGATTTTATGGGATGATGATTTCGGTGCCATGAGAGTATTACTTGAAATGGAGCATGACGGCTAGTCTACCTAGTAGCCCACTATCGGAGAGGTTGAATAAGCAATCTATAACCTCTCAAATGTTGCTTCATATACTGTACCTTTAGAGATGAACTGACAGCATGTGTTTGCCGAGACGGGAGAACACAAATATATCAAGCACCAAGCAAAGCACAGGAAGCAAAAGCCTATGTGAAAGTATAAAAAAGGGTATCTTCTGAATTCATCTCATGCCGCTGTACTGTGCTGTGCTGTGCTATACCCAGCTCTGCTCGCTCTAGACTCTCGTCTAATATCCAAACATCCACACGCTAAACACTCTCACAATCTCATCTCCTCTCATCTCGTGATTCCATCTCCCCTTCTGCTATAATACTTATTCACCGACTGGCTAGGCAGCCTTTCCATCTCAACCTTCTTAAGACAAAAGAAAACTATTAACAAGAGCGGATATGCAGCTAGCAGGGATCCTGTAATCTATCTATGCCAGTGTAACTTCCCATTCCTTCCTTCCAGTGCTATAAAAGACCAATCCACTCCGTCCCGCTAGAATGTCAAAAGTCAAAAATTGCCAACCCAAGCCAAGCTCCGTCTTCTAAATCTCATTTGCCCGCCCATGGTATTTTGTTTTCGAAAGTAGACTTTTGCCTCCCAAACCTATAGCACAAAGAACGATAACCACCAGCAAGGCCACTTCCGATTCAATCCCGTTGATGTTGTATGTTTTAGTGCCATCGAAGAGATAATCATCAAACCTGGCCAAGCGAGCCCATGAAAACCTGTCTCACAACGCAGAAACGAAAATGAAATACGAGCAATCCATCGATAGACAAGAAAGAGATGTGAGCGAATGGAGAGTGTCGACCGGCCTATCTCTAGAACGCCGGATCGAATGGCCGTTATAGACCCAAGGAGAATTTCAAACAGGAGATCACATGCTCCCGAGTGGCCGTCCGAAGTTGATGCTTGGCTTCAATCTCAAGACAGGCCCATCATCCTTCTCATCGTCGTCCTCGTCTGCTGACCTCGGTGGCAGAGTGGTCCTCTCATTTTGGCTGACTTCAGAATCATTGCTCGGACTGGCATCTGCACTCTTTCTCGCTTCTTCTAATTTCTCTACCAACTTCTCGAGAAATGCATCATTCATCGCAAGATCGTGTGTCAATCCTAACGGGCCCGAGAGTTCTCTGTCTCCGTGATCATCTTCTTCTCGTTCATGGTCCACTGGCTCTGGCGCATTGTAGTGGTTTGCAGCAACAGAAGGCCGATGCAAATGCTCACTCTTATTGTGCTGTTCTTGTGTGGGCGTAGCGTTACCACTCTCACCATCTGCACCCAAGAATGAGAATTTGGAAATAGAGTGGTTAGGTGTATGGCCAGCATGCATCGTTAACCTCCTATTTTCCGGCTGAGTGACGACCTCAAGAGTCTTCCTCTCTTTGTCTTCCTTCGAATTGGTTCTGCTGAGGTTCGTGACGTCTCGTGGAGGCGGCTTGATATCTGGTGACAGCTTCTGTGGTGACCGTCGTGGACTCAGTACCCTAGCTGCGAAGGTAGGATCCACAGCTGAGGCTTTGATAGAGACGCCTTCTAGTTCAGGCTGGATACGTGAGATATCGATACTTTCAGCAGGCGCTTCTTGAATCGCTTCGAGATCGTGAGTACTCGGTGGAGACTGGATGAAGTCCGATGGCGTGAGCTCTTTGCTTGTAACACAAATTGCAGTTTCTCGGGGCGCATGAACATCGTCAACTCGCATGTCCGTATTCGCGGAGGGATCAAAAGTTCGGCTTGGATTTCTTGGAGCCGGAGCATAAAATGGACTCCCATCGGCATCCCTTCCCGATTCCTGCGGAACGGCTCGCCCATGTACACCATCAATACTTCCTGATGCAGATATTCCACTGGAGCCTGGACTTGTGAACCCGAGTATTGGTTGCCTCTGGTTGATGGCATGTGGAATCGGCGCCTGGCCTCCTCTCTTTGCTAATTCTGACTCCAACTCCGCAATCCGAGCCTTCAATATGTCTCGCTCTTTGTCCCACAGTGCTCTCTCCTCCGCTATCACCTCTTCCATCCTCGCTCTGTCGGCGGCCATATGCGCCCTTTCGCCTTCACTCTGACTCCTCAACTTCTGAGTGTAAGCGCGCCAGTCCTCCACCAGCGCGGCGGTGTTCTCTTCTGCGCTCGTGCTTCTCGTCTTTGGCGGCGAGATCGGATGATGCTGCGAAGGCGACTGCGATGAAAGGTGGGTGTTTGGAGAGGGCGAGTCGGGAGAAGGAATGTAGTCGGGCAGGCTGCGCGGAACGCTCAGAGGGGAGATCATCGAGTCGTTGCGACCCGGGTATTTGCGAGGGGAATCGACGGCGCCGGAGGGAAGGAAGGAGTCTGAGGGATGCTTGGACATCACGCCGTGGTTCAGGTGTTGTCGTTGTTGACCATTGACTTCCGAATTGTCAAGCAGTGTCTGCACCGTTCGTTGTATGACGGACTTGACGGGCCGCACCTTCGAATGACGTTGGGTTGGCGAGGCAGGAGCTGAATGCACGCACGCGACTGCCGGACAATAGCGAAATCAATTGCACGGGATGGATATTTGGGCGTTGAAGGTTGCTGGGTGGTAGAAGAGGGATGCCACCTCAATATACGATCATTTTCACGATGCGCTGCGGTGTGCTGTTCTTTGTTCGGAAAAGGAGAAAGCGCGGGAGTGGAGTTGGGAGGGCCAGACGAGAGAGTAAGTGCGCAGTGCGCACACGAACTGGGGGTGAAGATCTCAGCGAGGCCCGACCCGAGAAGCCAATCGAGGCGATCACACAAATCCGCCGAGTTAAATCGCACGGCGTGTCTGGATACTTCAGCCTTCAGCCAGAGAGGCCAGAACGACGACCACGACCAGGCGCGAGCAGATGGGCCCAGAGTCCCAGACGGGACGGCTGCTTCATCAGACGGTACGATAATCCTGTCTTCACTTCTGCATGTGCCGCTCTCCTGCTCCAGACGGTGGCAGACACACCCTCACTCGACCTGGCCTTTTCTCTTGAAACGCGGTTCGAATAGGGGCCCTGGGCTGGGTAATCCGGGCGAATGGTCCATCGCCATGGATCTCACAGATGTTCAGGGGATTTCGTTTGCCCTGAATGTGTGACGTGGTCGAATCCTTGCTATCACTCACCCAGCCTTGACGCCCCCTGAGCTTGATATCAGAACCTGAACCGAGACGTGGCGCCCCGTGGAGCCGTGAGCGGGACTTTCGGGACTCGTCACTCGTCACTCGAGACAGGTGAGAGGGCTGAGAGACGAACCATCGATATCGATAGCCGTTTCACGTCCGGTTTGCTGGCTGGTACCCAACTGACTTACAGACATTCATTCCAACAACTCCTGAATCACCTCTCATTGCCATGAGGCTTCCATAAACACGCCTCGAGTGGGTCACGTGTAATTGATCCTGCTGAACAAAAAGGGGAGTGAATGCTGCGATTCCATTCTCTTCTATACCTCATTCCAATTTGCTCTGAAGCCTATACAAATCCCTCTCTAGATCTTCCATAAGCAAGCTACATGAACCTCGTCAACTTTTTCGATGACCTCGGCATCCACCTTCTCTGCCGACCTATCAGCTTCATCAAGCGATTTGAACTCCTAAATCTTTTCGATGACATGGGTATTATTCTCCTAATTCAACCGCTTAGGTGGGTACCTGCACCGGCTTGCCGAGACCATCCTCCGAACTGATTAAATATAGTATGCTTGATTCGACCTGGCCGAGAACTCCGAAACGACGTGCATATTCAAAATGGAGTTGAGATATGAAACGCCTAGTTGGTAACGGGGCATGTCTGTTGCCTGCCTGTTGCCTGCCTATATTCGACATTGAATAGAAGTCATCCAGGGGGCTTCAATACCGTCCCTGCTTTTGTTTGTCTAGCAAACGGATCACCAATGACTTAAAAGGCTCAAGCACCATGGCCGAGACGGGACAACGAAATCGAACGTTTTGGACTGTTTAATAGCCCCTTCTAGAACCGAACCTCCTGCAGCGGATTGACAGGGTTACGATAGGCGGCTTTTGTCTTTGGAAATCTCATAGGATTTTCAAATTTTGTAGACGATGAAAGCAGATAGAGAGATGTGAATGAGAGATGCAAATGAAAATTTTCGTGGATTCATATCAGCGCTCTTATAACCCGTCTTCAGATCTATTTTTTGTAACACACTTATCGTCGCATATGTGAGGCATCCCTTCCCACCTGTATTTGACTTGGATTTGATCGGATTGGAATGTTTTTAGTGGGAGATTTTATATAATTTGGAGCACACGTAAATATACAAATCTGCGATAATTGCTGTATCACGAGAGTGAGTTCGAATTTTCACAGCTTAGAAATAAATGGTTTCAACACTCACGTGGAATTGACCGGCCCCAACGCAAAACCAAGTCATGCCTGCGCGCAACTCAGAGCTGAGCAATTGCCATTATCTAATAAGACGTCGTTGAATGTTCGACTAGGGAACTTTGCGCAGAAATTGTAGTAGAAAGGATGCTGACCATAAAAACTCAACCAGCCACGGTTGTGATTGCGCATGCCCCCTTTTTAAGCGAGCTCCTTTCTCCATTCGAGCGACAACTCCGACTTTTTGAATCTACTCCACATCCACGCAGAGTCCCTTTGCGGGAAGTTTTATCATTTTAATATTCGTATAGTCTGGAGCCTAAATTTTGCTGCGGTAGGCAATTTTGCTTCAGTCGTGCCATAGCTTGCAGGGGTGGGTGGTACCGAGAGGCGCAGGCTTTAGCCATTAAATTGTTCACATAGTCAGATACAAGCAGCTCTAGGCAGAGATCAGCTTTTCTTTCTATCACCCGTCGCGATCTTAGGAAGCATCATTCATGTTTGTTATTTCCAGAGATCAAAATGACTCCAGCATCGATTCAAAGTCTTGCGAAGTTGGTGTTTTACTGGATGCTAATAATCCTCGCTGGTTTAATACCAATCATATCCCTCCTGTCGGCAGTGCTGATAGATGTGATTTTCAATAGGGAAGGTTTCTCGGCAATTCCGTTGATCATTATGGTACCATTTATTATGACCGTAATTCTCACTGTGTTACTCACGGTTTGGGCTGTATTTGAGATATTTGTGGTTGTGAGGTACCAGCTGGCAGCGTCGAAGATGCTGTTTCCCACCAGTCGGATCATGTTAGCGAAGCTATTTCTGAATATTAAACATGGAGAGGAGAGTGTTGAAGATATCTATCAAACACTGGACACCCAGGCCCAGGAGGTCCGAGTTCTCAACATCGCCCCTGGTACTGGAACTGAGATGGTCGAGTGCCAACTTCAACATGTCAAGCTTGGCGACCCTACTATCCAGTACCGAGCTTTGTCTTATACCTGGGGTCCTCGTCATCGTTTGCAAGTCATTCGACTCAACGGCAAATTGATTCATGTTACTGCTGGTCTCGAAGCTGCTCTACGCCGATTGCGACTTCCAAACCAGGTGCAGAAGCTTTGGGTGGATGCGTTATGTATCAACCAAAAAGACTCCACAGAACGTAGCCATCAGGTGCTGAAAATGGGTCAAATATACTTGCATGCAACGGAGGTGTGTATCTGGCTAGGAAAGGGAACGCGCACTAGTCGTCTTGCCATGAACTTCATATTAGAAGGCAACGCACAACAAAATATGTCTTTATGGTTCAAAGAGACTATCACTAACAGCTTGAAGCGACATGAGCGCCGGTGGTATTCTGTCTTGTTGTTGTTCAGACACGAGTATTGGAAGCGGGTCTGGATCATCCAGGAAATAGCTTTCGCAGCTGGACTACAGATTCTCTGTGGAGACCAAGTTGTTCCATGGGAGAGTGCCGTGGCATGTGCAATGGCATGGAATGAAGCTTACTTGAGCTGTGTTCCACTCCGAGCCCACATGGCAGATGTTGCTGGAGTACCCACTTGGGTGCGGGCCGGAGACTCCCTATCCAGTTTGTTCAGCAACGTACCAATACAGTATGAGGCACTCCCTGCCTTGGATCAAAGTCGCAAGACTCTAGCGAAATTTCGAGGCAAGCCTGCCTCTACTCTTATCGTTTTGCTTCAATCACATCATTTGGCATTGGCGAGTGATGAACGCGATCGCATGTACGCCCTCGTTAGTCTGGCTAGCGACTGTCAAACCTCCTCGACACCTATTGATTATGACTGCTCGACGTGGGAGGCATACTTGCAAATCTTCGAGTTCTTAGCTAGATGCTATGGAAATCTTGACTTTCTAGTCTGTTCGTATGCTTATAACTATGATGGTATGCACTTGGTTCACCGGAGCATTTACTATGGCTACCCCTCATGGACTCCATATTTCTACTGGCCCCAGGAAGCACATATGAACATGAGTTGCTATAAGGAAGGATACATCTTTACAGGATCGGCTAGGCCCTTTCAGGCGTCTGGATATGACAGAACCGATGCCCACTTTCTCCGTCAAACAGCCGCCTTCGAGGAGCCACGTTCAGAGCTATCAGGCAAGATAGGCCTCAAGGTAATACTACGGGTGAAAGGTTGTCGTATTGAGAAGACTGGAACAACGAAACTCCTTTTGCTACATCGATCTAATATCGAGCGTTGTTATTTGAGTAAAGAGGATAGGAAGGAATACTCAAGTGGTTGGGTAGCGTGGCCAACGACGCCAAATTCACGGGGGGCGATCTCGAAAATCCGTATCGCTTACAAGTATTTCATGGACAAGACATGCTGCAGCAATATGGCTAGGAGGAAGACAAAGACGGAGGAATTTTATCGCACACTGATCTTTAATCGATCCGCCGAGGGCAGTGATCCTCCTTCTGACTGGGGAACGATGTTCTCAGTTATTATCGACGGCCCAACTAAGGTCCCCTCCGGGTTTACATTGCATCGGAAGGGAGCTTCTGAAAGCGAAAGAGCAATGGCGTACATCGAGCCATTCCTAAACGCTATATTTCATCTAGCAGCTCTTCCTCACATACTTGGCATATCAGAATCTGGTAGACTATATATGTACAGTGGAGGGAGGCTAGGTAAACAAGATCTCGGAGAATACGGAATTTTTGTAATACTTGGATGCAATACGCCTCTTCTTCTTGAGATTTGCAGATTTCCTTCCAATGATAATGCAGGGATGCGCTGGCCGTACTATACTGTGGTTGGTGTAGCGTACGTTCACGACTATATGTATGGAAGGGTCTTGGGAGAATTGGATAATGGCATGTTGACTCTTGAGACTTTGGATCTCGTTTGATGACGAAGAACTTGAGAGTTTTGGGCTCCAAGGAGATACTCGTCTAAGCACGCTCAAAAGGCTTCAAGGCATAGAGACGCTGGGGCTACAGTCGTTGGACAGCGGGATCAAAGAAAGTGAACTCTCTACAGCAGCAAGCAAGAGAGTGTACCGGTACAAAGGAAGAATGCTATCCGCCACAAGCCGTTCTGCGAACAAGAACTCGGGAACGCGGAGCTAAAGGGAAGAACTAGGCCCCAAATACCGAAAACACTAGCTAGGTAGCTTTGAGGCCGCATAAGAAGAGAAGCTGATGTGACTATCACATGGCAATAACATCCTAAACTCATAGATAGGAGGTAGCATAAAAACTCGGTCCACATTTACAAGGTTGAACAACTAAAAGAAAATACCAGCAAGAGTCCGAAGATGGCGAGAATGCACGCGACAGCTGCATAAAGCTGCATTATTTGCACAAGGTAAGGACATGCTTGAAGTTCTGCAGTACAGTAATGTAATAGCAACAGTGGCTACTCAACTGGGGTCGCACATGCATTCGAAGTACGGCGGAGGAAAACGCTGCAGATGCAGTCGGCGTAAATGCCTCAATTGAGCGCGTGATGCCAACTTCGTGGGAGGTGCGTGGGATGATGTGTCTTCATAGGCGGCACAGTAAGATCTCACAGCAATTCAGGACACCGCTTTTTGTTTTCTGCAGCTCGACGGTGCTCGGAAGACAAAAACAAGCCGAGATGAACTCCGTTTCGGCTTGGGGCTCTCGGCTTCCCAGTGCCGGTTTGGGGGCAGCAAAGTTCTTGTCATCTTCGGGCTTGCGGACATGAGATGAAACACGGGGAAACAGCGTTTTCACGCATCGTTGAGAGCAAACCGCACTGTCCGGGAAGAGCTCATATTCATCCCTCGAAGCGGACGAATATCTCCTCCCCACGATCGTGCGTGGGCGCATAGGATTTCCCAAACTGGAAATAAGCTGGAACCATGCTTCATGCACGATGATTCTGAATTGAGGTACCTACATCTGTGGCACCGACTCGTTGGAATTTAGAGGTGTACAAGGACCTCCAATCAGCCAGAAGTCTTGGTATTGCGTACATAGAGTTGCAAAGGGTGAAGGTGACGCTCAGGTGTGTAAATCGTTTTGATCGATTAATGTATTCCTATGAAATCCTCTCGGGTTTGTGGTTACTGTGTTCTGATGATCGAGACTACCATCATCTGTGACAATTTATATATATATTTGGCCGAAGGCTCAAACGCTTAAACGAGGTCCCTTTTCACGAGACCTCAGCCGCTAGATGTGAAAATGGTGTTTCGAGAGAAGAGCGGTTGACGAGTCGACGAATGAACGATGCCGAGAGAAATGAGGACGAGATAAGTAATTAGGGTTTTCTTCGAGAATTTTAAAAAGGTCTGGCCCTGCTCACTGGTGGTGGCTGGTATGGAGGTCGAGTTGTTGATAACCGATCCCACATTTGACAGCGGGCAGTTTCTTGTCAAAAACTGGCTGATCTGTGGTGGTTGTCTTCTGAGATTAGAGCTAGATCCAATCGCTGGAATACCCTGGCCGGCCTGGCGTATTTGCCTATCTGAGACTTCTCTAACCTAATGCTTTGCGCTCCAGAACTTCCCAGAACTGTAAAAGTGCGACGAGCATGTGAAAGAGATTGAGTTGTGAATCGGCTTTCAGCATCTGGACGGTTCCTCGCTCCCATGGATTTCGAGAGCGGGACCGGGGTTAGCAACTTAGCATAGGGCGCAAGCGATGTGACGGCATTTGTGCCGACTGCTCTGGTGGCTCCTCTCCATGAATCCCGATTAGGGTGGCGGGGTCGAGGGGAGGCTTGTTGTCTTGATCGTCGCTGTGGACCGACGTACGAGGTAACTAGGTACTCGTACTCCAGCGAAGTCAAGGTCAAGGCCTCCGCGCCTATGGTCGAGCCCGCTGTCAAATAATGTCTTCCTCCCGAGGAACGGGCACGCGATGAATGGATGTAGATGATTCGTTTCAACTTCGAAAGAAACCACTTCTCCTCGAGGCATCGTCGATGCGTCCTCTGACTTCACTTGCTGACCTTCAATGCAAGTCACACTGACGCGCAGACTCTTAACCTTAGTCTGCCCCCGGCTGGGCTCTGGATCTGGATTCTGGAGTCGCAAGGATATAATATTGTACTGTACCTTCGCGATTGCCGCGGCCAACAGTTGAGAACATTTGATTCTGATCGTTCTCCTGCTGGGTTGCTGGACATGTCGGGAGTGTGGCCACCCTTCGGAAGATTGAGGAAACATCATGGACTTGTGTCGAGGGATGGATGGCCTGATGAGCCGCCTCCCCTTCCATTATTTGTTCTTGGTCTCTTCTGTGCATCTTGGCCGCGGCCTGCCAAGCTCGCCGTGGCAACATACCAGTATGCACAGCTCTCGCATTGATCAATGATGATCATCGCTCTTTGCAGGGTGTGTACCTGCTTCTTGGCGGAAAAATTCGTTCTGTGCTGTCCTTCTTGTCGTGAGACGAGATGGCCCATCGTCCATCTCCAAAGCTCTTCGCTGCAAGCCAATATCCAGTGTCTAGGTCAGGATCGAACAAACGAAATATCTCCCAGTGACCGTGATTGCTCACTGATTGCCGAGTACATTGTCACTGTACAACGTTAGTGCTGGGGATCCCATTCTATACTGTGCTGAATCGGTACAAAAAAAAGCTGTCCTGTGACGAGCTAGTGTTTGTCTTCCTGGGTAATTTTTTTTAGCTGCATGTAGAGTATCTTGGCCAGTTGTCGGTACAGCTGCTGAGCTGATACACTACTCGTCTTCTAAGGGCATGACGGTGCTGAGGGAGTCTTGTGCGAGTTCAGGTCAGGGTGGTTGTGTGGTTGTGTGGTTGTGTGGTTGTGGGAAAGTAGATGTCCAAAAGCATGAGATTCGACAGTTAGGATAGCGCCCCCCCATAAAAATACCTGCTGCCTGCGAGCCTCCTCGACACTCTTTCTCGTTTAGGAAAGCCGATGGCTGCACTTGCCTCATTGCCGCTATCCGGGGTCTGAGAGACTGAGAGACAGCCAAGAGAAGAGAGAAGATAGAAGATACCAACAATACTTCGTGCTGTGCCCGGTGGTGAGGACGCCTGCTGGGCCGCCGACGATAGACCCTCTCCTTCAAGCTATCTAGCCTCCAGGTAAGTTCTAAGTGTAACCTTACTCGAGCGCATCTCGCCCCTGCTTGGCGATCTTGTTTGCACCACCACCAACGCTCACGCTCGCAGCACCAGCTCTAACCTTTAATTCCTCGGCCACGACAGGAAGAGAAGAGAAGACAAGCACATCTCGAATACACTCGACATCTCGACATCTCGTCGCAGATCCAGGCCAATCTCCCGGCAAAGCCGTGCCGATAGATTGGCGCACCGCCGACCGTCGAACCCTGCCCTGACGCCCCTCCTACGTTACGCCTGTCCGCCCCTCGGCGCAAATACCGTACGGAGTCGACCAGCGTCACCAGCATCACCAGCATCCCGCAGCCCACACCCATCACCCACATCCCGCATCAAACCCCAAGTAGCCTCTCTCACCCATCACCACCCATCTTGCATCTCGACCGCATAGCTTCCACCACTCCCGCAGGCGTCGGCGAGAGCTTGGGCACGACGTGGATGTGCAATCCTCTCTCTGCACGTCTTGTCGATCGTCCTCTCTCTGTACTGCTCTGCTCCTCCACCTCCAATCACCGCGACCTCGACCTTCCTCTCGTTACTCGTTAACCTTACATCATGTCGTTGTAAAATCCGTTTTCGAACCCCACGCACAGCGACGACAGCAATTGCGGATCGAGGTCAGCCTGCTCACAACACAGGACCCTCGAATAATCGGATTGTCCGTCTGTGGCCGCGAAGATCTCCTTCGACGTTCGCTCGCACGACTAGAACCGTTCTTGGGCAGGCATTCGAGCAACATACACTGGTTGCGGAGGGCCGCTGCGGCTCCATCATGCCCACTACAATGATCCCACAACCCGCCCCCTACGCCAATTCTAATCACCAAAATCCCTCTGGCACAATTCCTGAGTTGCAAATAGATCCTCAATCATCAACAAACTCGAGCTGCACTTCTTCTCCCGAGTCGCGACCATTTGATCTGCAAAGTCCAATCCTCGAAGAGGAGGAAGAGACCAGCAGCGAGGCTGCAAATGAACCCATCACCCCTATTGACATCGATCACCCTCGCTCGCATACCCTCTTAGACAAAATGAACGGCCCAGTCATTCAGGAGACCGCTCATGCCGACGGAACAATGCCTGCACAACCTGACTATATCCTCAATACTATCACAACTCCTACAGCTCCCGGAGGCAAGAACGATGCAGTAACATTTCCTGCCGACAAACCCCCTCAAACTCCAATGCAGAAGCGGTCTACATTTGCCACCGCTGAGAAACCTTCGGTCTTGAAAAGAGCAATGTCTGGCTTTCTGAAGAGGGCTGGTTCGAATGGTACTAATGGTGGCGCGCAGCCTCTTCCGCAGCTTCACGGGGCAACTCTGTCTACCGCCAACGCTTCCGATCCAGTGCTGAGCAAGGAGCACGGAAAGATGTCCACGGGAGGAAATTCAACAAAGGATTCACCGGCGGCGACCAGAGCCAGTACCCCTCCAGGTCCAAGCTCCCCAAGCGATGCAGATAATTCTCCTGCGCAAGCCCTCGAGCCTTCGCCAGCGGACTTCTTTGGAAGCAACCGAAAAAAGAATCGAGCTTCCACTGGTTTTGGTCTCCGTGAAAAATTTGCCAACACCAAGCAGAAGATTTCCTTCAATCCACAAGAGAAAGACTCTGCACAGCCTGATCGCCGGCAGCATCGAGCCACTAGTGTAGATCTCGCCTCTTCTCCTCTGGAAATAGCTCATGCTACGGATTCAAATAATCCCCATCTGCCACCGCGTCAAATATGGCCAGTTGTGGCTGATGTTGGTACTGGGTTAAAGGCTCGTCGCATAAGCTTGAGTCTTCCCGATGATTTCCTCGTCGATGTCGCCGATCTGCACTCAGAATATAGTGATCAAAATAAGCTAGGACTGCGTGGTAAAACGATAGGCAAGGGTGCCACGGCCAATGTGAGACTGGTTGTCAAGAAAGGCCATCCATCTGAGGTGTATGCTGCCAAGGAATTCCGCGGCAAGTCCTCCAACGAGAGTAGCGAGGAATACGAGAAGAAGGTTAAGTCTGAGTACTCAATCGCAAAGAGCGTTCATCATCCTAATATTGTGGAAACTTTCCGACTGTGTATCCATAACGGACGGTGGACTCATGTAATGGAATACTGTGGCGAAGGCGACCTATTTAACCTTGTCAGCCAAAAGTATCTTTCGCAGGAGGATCACCTGAAGGACCGTGTTTGCCTGTTTAAGCAGCTCGTCCAGGGTCTTCACTACCTCCACAGCAACGGAATCGCTCATCGAGACATCAAGCTCGAGAACTTGCTGATCACGAAGGAAGGCAAGTTGAAGATCACAGACTTTGGTGTTTCTGAGGTCTTTGCGGGCCGACATCCAGGCCTCAGATCTGCTGGGGGGCAATGCGGCAAGGAGATGGGTGAGATCCGGCTGTGTGCGCCTGGCATGTGCGGTAGTGCTCCATACACTGCTCCGGAAGTGATCGCAAAGAAGGGTGAGCTCGCAAAATTCTGGTCCTGAGAAAGCTAACCGTGCTAGGGGAATACGACCCACGTCCTTTAGACGTCTGGAGCGCCGCGATCGTGATGCTGTGTATGACTGCGAACGGCGTGCTGTGGCAAGAAGCCAAGCTAGGAAGCTCTCCGCAGTACGACGACCTGGTTCGTGGGTGGGACAAGTGGAATGCCAAGCATGCTCCCGAAGCCAGCATCAGCGAGGCGGACTACCCAAATGTTTCTTTCTTCGACAGATGTATCAACCCACCGGCTTTGAGACGTCTGCTGCTGACTATGCTGAACCCGGACCCAGCTAAGCGTGTCTCGATTGCGACCGTTGCAACGAATCGTTGGTTGAAGAACGCAGAGTGTTGTCAGCCTGATAGCTATAACGAACCTGTTGGTACGATTGATGCTTCAAAGTCCCGAACAAACCTAAAGAACATGGTTAAGCTGGTACATCACAATCATCTCCCTCCGCACCACTCCTTCGGGCACAAGCTCGTTCGTCTTCCAGGCAGTACAAACATGTAGAGTACCATTTCCTTTGTCCTACACCTGGCATGCTGCATTGCTGTTATTTAGCGGGCGTAAATGGACGACGGGTCATACGAGAATGAAAAAAAGGGTGGTGCGTCTGGAGTTTGCTGCCGGAAAACGTCTTTCGTTTCCCGTTTCTCGGATTTTGCTGTACATGGAACGGCATGGGACAGGCATGACTCGCTGGGATGGGGGAGCTGCTGGCGTTCGTGGTGTTGTCGTAGCAAAGTGAGCGAGGTGGCTTATGCGTCCATTGAGTGTCGCTTCAGGCCTCGACTTTCCGGCTAGCATTGCAACAAAACATATTCCAGACGCTTTCTTATTGAAAGTGTTCGAAATGGAAATTGCACATATAACATATAGGCCGTATTGATACGATCGTACTGTGATATCCATTTAAAGGCTTTCCTCTGAGCTCTGTAGGCTGGCTTATTGAAGGCCTGATAATCTTTCCTCTAATGTCACGTCACTTATTTTGTGGTCATATTCTTCCTGTCTTATATGTGTTAGTATTCTTGAGTAGGCCCAAGTAATGTTGTGGATCCCAGAAGATGGAACTCATTTCTCTTTATATCTTCAACACCATCAGGCAACTGACTAAGGCTACCTATGTGTGTGCCTGTATCTGAGGTTGTGTGTATGTAGCATAGGGTGGCTCGCTTGGCAACGTTATCCTCCAGCGCCTTTGGAAGTGCGGTCCTGCCGATTCAAATCTATTTCCTCACAAAAAAAAGGCCTAGAACTGACGTACTTTACATTCTAACTTATTTGATCAACACGGATGTGTAGGACACCAGGAGCGTGAAATATATTCGAGTCAAGCTTTGCTATATATTAGGTTCTGGCTCGATATGAGCTATCATATCCGCTTCTCGGAAAACTCTCCCCTATTTTCCAACGTCCAATCGTTTTCGTCCGAAGTGCTGCTCGGCATGAACGACATCCTCTATGCAATCGATATCGGTCTCTCCCCTCAAGAGTCAAGATGCAGATGCAAGTCAAGGTCCAGGCATGCAGAACCGTTGAACGCCACAACCAATTCCCGCTTCGCAAAAGATCAGTCTTGGTCCCCACACGCCGAGGAGCGGTCGTGGCGATAGCAGGCCCAATAGTGGCATTTTTGCATTGTGGTGGCAAATGCATGGATAAAGGAATGCCAATCACCGCACCGAGTGAGGCCAATTCAAGATATCCATCATCCATGCCCACGACCAGGCCCACGGCGCAGGAAGAGGAAGAGGCTTCGCTTCTCCTCACTCTGCTCTGCGTTGGTCTTGGTTTCCGGTGTGATCTGTGGTCCCTGCGGAGGACAGGGGAGCATTGCCAGAAAGGCGAATGAAATGAAGGCGAGGCCGCAAGCTGGCGCGGTCGACGGCAAAAGGTAAGTCCTGGTCCTGGGACGGGAGGGGAGGAGGAGGCTTTTGAACTTGACAGGAGATGGACTGGGGCGTGTTGAGAATAGACTTTCTTTCGGCTCTATTAAATCTCGATTGTGTATCATTGCGCTTCGTGGTGGCCAGATGAAATTGAATTGACTCTCTTTTCCCTCTTGGATACTGCAATACCAGGTCGAATCCAGCGCGCAGCTCCAAGCCCGCATTCACCAGTGCCGGAGAAGAGGGAAAAAAAGACGCATTGCAACAGTTCGGTACCTGGGACTCTGGGACTCTGGGAGGGACTTTGGTACAACGAGAGCTCCAGCTCGAGCTCCACAAACCACAGCCCGTCGTCGTCTTCGGTGTCAACGCCAGCACCCAGCATCCAGCACCAGCGCGTCTGCGAGAACGGGCTGGCAAACTCCCCAGGACGCACCGCCTGTCGAAGGCTTCAATGGCGATGGGAGACCTCAAGACACGACTGCGAGCAAAGTTCACTCGTCGCCTGTCGACCGCATCCACCGTCTCGCTCGACGCTGAAGCCCAAGCCCAAGCCCAAGCCCAGGCCCAGGCTCAGTCTCCAGGTCCAGCACCAGCACCCGCACCTGCACCAGTTTCTCCCGCCCCCAGCCGGACGCTCAAATCGCGCGAGAGCCGTGGCAGTCGACGCCCGTCATCGACACTCGGCAGCGCAACGATTGATGAGGGTGAGAAGGATGTGGATGTTGTTCGTGATCGTGGACCGGAATTTGAGGCTGCGAGCCCAAGAACCCATGGACGGGACGGCGGGCAGCAGCAGCAGCCAAATCTAAAAGACCAGCCCGGTAGCGATTTAATCGAAGCAGCGGCAGCACCTTCATCCAAACCTCTTGATACTAGAAGTATCGACAACCTCAAGCACGACAGTATATCGACCGTCGACTTTCCCACTCCTAGTACCGACATCTTGCCCGTGCGCGAGGAGGACGAGGACGACAAGGATGAGAGTCAGGTTGAGGGGAGAGGCGACAATTTCAACGTTCAATTTGCTACGCCGACATACAGTTCTGCCACCACTTTGAGCAATCCCAAACCACCAGAGTTGTCCAGACGACAAAGCTTGCTGCCATCTCAGCAAACAAGATTGATCAAGACTCTACTAGAAACCGACCTGCCTTCGCAATCGCGAGCTGCGAGCCTCGACTACTTTGCGAACAACGGCCCCTCCACGATCAGTGCCAACATGGTGAGCAGGAAGATCTGGGTTAAGCGCCCTGGCGCGTCGGCGACGCTGGTCACAATCAATGAGGATGATTTGGTGGATGATGTGCGAGATATGATCTTGAAGAAATACGCCAACTCGCTGGGACGAAGTTTCGATTCCCCCGACGTCACTCTGAGAATTGTCCCCCGAGAACAACGGCAAGAGAGAGTCTTAGGACCGGAAGAGCCGATGAGCAGGACCCTCGACGCGTACTTCCCAGGAGGCCAGACAGTGGACGAAGCCTTGGTCATCGATGTTCCCTTGAGAAGGACACCCAAAGCCAGTCCTCAACCGCAGAACCGGTATTACGATGAGCACCGCCCAGTAGAGACTGGGTCCGATTACTTCCCTCCTATGCCAGTGCCAGCAGGCGCATCCTCACCACATCTACCAGCCGTGATACCTGTCAATGGTCAAAATGGCAACCACCATACGTCGTTGACTACACACTCTATGTCTGTTCTGACTACTGGACATGTCCCGGCACTTCCGTCTCCAGGTAGCACTGCTAGAAGGCACCATAGAGAAAGACCCCGAATTGGACGTCAACACACCTCTTCACCCACGGTCATTGGCGGTTCCGTTCCACAGCCTGCAGTAAACAACGGTACGCAAGCATATGTTGGAAGATCACGCTCAAGAACTCACTCTAGTGCCTCAGAACATTCCAGTGCACCTCCAGCAGCTCCTCCTCTTCCCACCCCTCCTGCACCGCAAACCCAACCTCATGATCTCGGATCACAAATTCAGCGTGTTGCAACACCGCCACCTCGAATATCTTCCCCTCGCCCGTCCAACAATCGTGCGAAGAAGTCAAGGAAAGCAAATGGCGACCATCCATCTCTTCCGGCTGGCATGCTTAACGGTGCTGTCCCTCCAATCAACGTCCTAATCGTGGAAGATAACATCATCAACCTCAAGTTGCTAGAAGCATTCATGAAGCGGCTAAAAGTTCGATGGCAAACAGCTATGAATGGTCGAGAAGCCGTGACTAAATGGCGAGCAGGTGGTTTCCATCTGGTACTAATGGACATTCAACTTCCGATCATGAGCGGTCTGGAAGCCACGAAAGAGATTAGGCGGCTGGAAAGACTGAATTCGATCGGGGTTTTTAGTAGTAGTGCATCGTCAAGCGCCCCAGAACAAGGATTCGATGAGCCATCAGGAGACGACAAGCTGCCGAGTACAGTGCTGTTCAAGAGTCCAGTCATCATTGTGGCACTTACGGCTTCATCGTTGCAGTCCGATCGTCATGAAGCCTTAGCAGCGGGTTGCAATGACTTCCTCACAAAGGTATTACTTCCCATTTCCTCCTATCTTCTACCTATCGTCTGATTCACAACTCATGTATTTGCATCTCGTGCCGAAACCTCGTTCTACGTAATCGAGTTAAGCTAACGCCTCTATTCACAAATAGCCTGTCAATTTTGTCTGGCTAGAGCGCAAAGTAATGGAGTGGGGCTGTATGCAAGCACTAATCG
Organism: Mollisiaceae sp. DMI_Dod_QoI; assembly: GCA_009613015.1. NCBI lineage: Eukaryota > Fungi > Ascomycota > Leotiomycetes > Helotiales > Mollisiaceae > Mollisiaceae sp. DMI_Dod_QoI. Next base: position 88,910 of record VXCB01000130.1, read on the forward strand.
ATTTCGACGGCTGGCGGAAATGGAAAGACTTCTCCCAACAAGGCAATTTCGAGGCCGAAAAGGAGAAAGGCGGGAAAGCCATTGCTGCAGCCAAGAAGAAGAAGGCTAACAGAGCGAGTTTGGGAAGCAATCCTGGTGCAAGCACGAGTAGGCTTGCTATTCACGAAGAGGGTCCCGAGAGTGTTACTGTCTCCTAAGCTGTGTGCGAGTTTCCGAATCACTTTGAAGAAATCAAGGGTATCCAAAGGAATTGGGCCGTGGGTTATGGGTTGTGTTTCGTGCGATGCGTTTCAGCGTGCATACCCGCTCGTTTTTACTTTCTTACGTGTGTCTTTTTTTGGGATGGAGGGTATCTCGTATATTACAAAAGGGTTGCATACACATGCTGGGTAAAAGGCCCTCGCTGGCGTTAGATGGTCTTCTTTAGGCGTTCTGGTTTCAGGGATGGCTTCATCGAGTGCTTCGCGAGGGAAGAAAGCGTTTGTGCGTAGGGATTTTAGAGCCCCATCTCAAGCACAATCGGTGGTAATTTGTGACTGGCTGTTGTGGAAATTGGAGCTTCAAGCCATATGACGGTTGAGACGAGAGACGAAAATAAGATGCTGCGGAGGAGTGCTGTAGATATTCTCCTGTAGAGCGGACAGCAACACACGCGAAATATGATATGGCATGCAATTTTCGTGTCAGCCTCTTCCTTATCAATCGCTATTGCATCGTATAATCAGATGTGGTCTCGAACGTATCGAATGCAAGTCTCTAGCGGATTTACCAAATGTGTAATCTGCGCATCGAAAATGAAAGTATTCACACCTAAGCACTTCAGCACGGTTTAGCCTAGGAAAGTCTAGTATTGTTTTCTTCGCTTCTATGTCCTCCATCTATGCAAGGCAAAAGCAGGCGATAACAACAGCAACACGACTCACATTACACCAAAGTTTTCGCCTCACCATTCTTGAGCTTGCCCGCATCAATCAAACGCTTGACTTCACCAGACCAGACACCCTTAATCTCTTCCGAGATCTTCAACCCGTTGAGTTTGCCTGCTAAAGCCGCGGTCTCGTCCGGATCAAGTTTGCCTTGAACCAATTCGACATCATTCAGAACAGAGTCGATGGCCGACGCTGGAGCTTCGCCACCAGAGACAAAGTAGTTGGCATCCTTGACACTACCTTTGAGCACACGTCTGTTCTTCTTAACAGCTGCCTTTGCTGCCTCTTTGGCCTTCTTTCCTTGCTCCTTCTCAGCCTTGGCCTTTTCTTCGGCATCTTTTGCGGCCTTGGCCTCTGCTTCCTTAGCGGCTTTAGCCTCTTCAGCAGCCTTCTTCTCAGCTGCTTCCTTTTCCAGACGCTTCTTGTTCTTGTTAGCACTAGCTGCTTGACGGAACCTCTTAATGCGCTCATCGCCAGCCATTGCATCATCGACCAGCTTTCGAAGACGAGCAGTATCCTCATTCTTCTTCTTCTTACGGGCATTATTGTTCTTCCGCTCCATGTGGCGCTTCTGGTCGCGGTTTTCGTTATCATCAGGAACATCCTCGTCTTGGTATTCGAATGAACGCCATGAATCGAAGTTGTAAAAGAAATTGTAGAAGTTCTCGACATCCTCTTGGGTACTATTCTCGTCGCCAAACTTGGGTACAGGTTGGACACGGGAGAATCGACCTTCCGCCTTGAAAACATTGCTCCACAACTTGTAGTACTTGCCATCCTTAAGTTGCTTCTTGGTCGGAGGTTCAACGTCAGCATGTTCGTCGACGGAGTCGTATTGGCGGCGCTTGACAGGGTCAAGAAGAATCTCGGTAGCCTTCTGAATGCACTTGAAGAAGCTGTCATCCTCGGTACTGCCGGCGGCCGCCTTCTTATCAGGGTGATGGCGAAGAACCTTCTTGCGGTGGGCTCGCTTGATCTGCTCTTCTGTGGCCTTGAATCGATACTTTGAGAGACCAAGAACAGCGTAATGATCTTGGCTCTGTCAAACATGTTAGCAAACTTCTTCTTCCCTCTAGGAATTAGACTACCCACCTTCCAGTCCTTGGCATCACGGGAGAGCATCATAGGGTCTTCAGGCTCGCTAATCTCACCGGCATCGTCGTCTTCAACCTTCTTGACATTTTCTTGGGCTTGAATGCGGTCATCCTCGGAGAAGGTTCGTTTATGGCGGGCACGTCGTGCATGTGCGAGAAAGTGGGGTCCAACGGGCTCGATACTACGCTGCGTTGCTGCAGTGAGCCTCCCAATTGCTTTGAAATCCTTCTCACCAGACCATCCTTCGGGAAGGACGGGGAGTGGAAGGGAAACTTGTGTATGAGTAGTCATCTTTGATGTTGTACAAATAGGAATGTATTCGGGATTGTTGAGAAAAGAAGCTTCGCGAATGCGTCCAGCTAGCGATATTTCCAGGGCAATACTGTATCGAAATTTTTGAGAGCTGAGTTCTACTTCCAATTAGAGACCATTCGTGAAATGTGAACTTTCGTCCCATTGACATGTCTTTCGTGGCTTCAGGTGCTACAGAGAAAAGAAGTACTTACAGACTTTCGATAACCCTTACAATGACAGGATGGCGGCTGCAGAAATGATATTCATGCACCTAGAAGTGAGGTCTTCTCCAGTTGCGCTATCAAAACTATCCGACTGTATTTTTCTTGAATTTCTGTCAGCAGTATTCGATAATCCACTGCAAGTAAGGGAATCCATACAAGTAATTCAAGTACCTATCGAGAAGAACTCGAATTTCCTGTGTAGTTTCAGGGTTGCGGGCGTTGTCCAGGTATCTGCGGAGATTACCAGAACTTAAAAGTGAGAGCCGTCCTTCTTCGGTCGCGGCGATACAATCTTGAAGGTAAAGATTTTCGCCTTCAGCTGGATAGAAGGGCGGGATGTTGACGCAGTGCCCTGGTTCGAATGTATATCGGGTCAATCTTCCCCAGGGGTCTGTCGATGAGACTGGAATTTTCGCCGGATCGTAGTAAATACCTTTTCTCAAGCGAAGGCCACGGATTTGAAAGACACTACTTCTGATTTGGTAACAGAGCAGACACCAAACAAGAGGAGAAATTTGCTCTTTTGCTGACTCCAGGAATAAGTACTCGGCCCACGGTACCTTGTTGTGCACTCGAATAGAAGTGAGTAAATCTTGCTTCTCTTTTTCCAGCGTCGATCTTTCCTCGTCGGACAACAGTTCCTCTAGCTTGTTAATCTGATCGGCAGATTCTCCAGAGCAGGTGTTAACGAAGTTATACGCAATCCAGACGACTTCCCTAAAGTGGTGTCTCCAGTCTCGTAGTCCTTCCCGGCGTTGGTTCGTGAAGGTTTCGCGCTCCAATTGTTCGAGATACCTCAGACCAATGCAGACGTTCTGGTGATATGCAATGAAGACCAGGTATCTGTCTTCCGTTGCGTCCAAGGTCTGCGCGAGGTTCCTTAGTTTATCCAAGGAGGAAAAAGCTGCATTCACGAGAAAAGTCAGCAATTTTGCAACTTAGCTTGTGGAAAGCGAAGGATAAGAAAATGTGCGCCGGTTATCTCCACGTGATCAACCATGACCATGATGCTCCCGCGTCTCTATCCTCCCTCGTCTTTTTGTATCGAGGACACTTATTAGACTTACCCTTGCGCGCCGATCCATTCTTATCGACTCTCAGCTCGCTGGCTGTCATTCTCTTCGGCTTCTTCTCTCTTTTCTTCGACTTCTTCGTCGACCGCGACTGAACATTGTCCTGGACCTCCCTAGCTTGGCCTAACTCTGCATCCGGTACGTCTTCCCTCTCCCGAACAGTACCATTCAAAGCGACCTTGTCGTCGTGTTTTTCTTCAACCTCCATGGGCTGTGATATTTGGTCGTTTGCCGTGGTCTCGTCTCCTACGACACGAGGTTTCGCCGTGTCAATGGTCTTGGCATCTAAGCAATCCTCCACCAGGGCGTGTACAGGGCTTGCAGCTTTGGGGGAGCTCGCAATGACTGCAGTATCCATACTGTTGGCAAGTTGGCTGGCGCCTGCTATACTTCTTGCTGGAGCAGACTCCAATGCGACTGTTTTAAGTGTCCCCTCGTTGGCGTCTGCTTTAGTGGAGACTTGAGTTATAGAGTCGTCCTCAACGTCATCTGTCAGCTGCAAGTCGTCTCCTGAATTTATTCCGGCAGCAGGCTTCGATTCACTTGTTTGAAATGGTGTTCCACTGCCATCCAGCTCAGTAGAGGCTTGAGTAAGAGAGTTGTCCTTGACGGCGACGGCTAGTTGCACATCACTTGCCGGGCGTGTATCGAGTGAAGGCCGTGATATGGTTATTTCTGATATTTCTTCTTCGCCGTCCGCCTCAGCGGAGATTTGGGTTGGAGAGTCCTCCTTGGCAGCGGTGTCAGCTTGTTGCAAATTTCCGACCGGGCCTATTCCAGAAGTAGTCTCCGATTTGATTGTTGTTATTGGTATTTGTTCGTTGCTGTCCGCTTTGACCAAAGGTTGAGCGAAAGAGACCTTCTTAACTACGTCACTATAAAGTCGTTTGTTCTTCTGAGTGATAGTGTCCAAGCGTTTCGGACTGGCTCCGGGCTCGGGCGTCCTTGGTGTTGAATTGTCGTCGTCGTCGTCGTCGTCATAGTCTGTCAATAGGTCCTCCAAGTGGGTCATCCTGAGGTTACCGTCTACTTGTCGCTCTAGTGTACCAGCAGAAATCAAATCCTCGAGAATACTTTTTTCCTTATTAGAGAATTTGTCGACTTGAACAGCCCTGTCTCCGAAACGGCTGAGTCGGTCCTCGTTGACCAGTTTCTCCAAAATAAATAATTCGCTATCAGTCCAGCTAAATGTAATGGGCCGTCCATCCCTATCTATGGTTTCTAGCGCAAGGCCTCTTACAGTGTACTCTGTCAATGTAAACAATGGTGGTATTTCGTCGAGGCTGCGAGTGCCATCTTCCCTGCGTTGGAGAAATCTTTTCGTCCTTAGAGATAATGGCTTGCAAGGCTCTAGTCCGCTGGCTTTACCAAGAGCTGGTGTCCGCTTTTTCTGAGTAGCTGTCCCGGTTCTGGTGCGAGAATCGACCGTTCTGTTCTTTCCTCTTTTTCGAGCCATGTTTGTAGTTTGCTATTCTCGTCGTTCCGAGCGCTTGCGTCCTCTCGTCTTTTTGACTATCGGAGCATATCAATATTGTAAAGATGTTGTATTGATGTACTGATGCATGGTTTGCAGATTAGGACAGTTGAGAGAAGTAGAGAAAGATGGCTTTGGCAGCATACAGGCACCTTCTTCGGTCAACGAGACTAGCATTTCAAGGTCAGCGGGTTGTTCCTTCCTCGTTCCCCTTTTCTCATCTTGAGTTAGTGACCGCACTTACCACTTTCTAGGCGATGGACCTTTACTTCATGCAGCGCGACAAGAAGCTCGGGTCGGATTTCAGAGGAACGCAGCAATGGGTCCTGATGACCCAGCACTTGCTCCAGCGATTGCCCATGCAGAAGATGTTGCGAGATTTTTAAGAGAGAATGTCGTTCAGGGAAAGCGTGATGGCGATGACAGGTACAGTAAGTAGCGAGCCTCTTCAGATGCAAATCTTATGGCATAACGACACAATACTCTGGTTGTCTTTGCTTTGCAATACAGGTAGCTAACTTCCGAAAGAGCTCCGCATACATGAGCACACAGAACGGGGTGATAACGACACTGTCAAGATGGCAAACGGGCAGAAAATAGTCATCGATGGCAAGACCTGTGCAGACCGATAATGTAGTAATGGGTTGGTCTCTTACGGATGGCTACATAGGGGAAGTTGTATGATGAAGACGAATTGTACATTTATGGGGACATACATGTCGTACATTGTTGACATAAAATTACTGGATTGCACGGCATTGTAAATAGCGAGCTACAATGCGTGGCATTAGAGCTTCTTATTCTATATTTGTACGCGTATATATGGATACCTCTGCTAAAGGGCGAATACAAGTAAATCATTGTGCAGGCGCTATGGAAGACATCTAAGACCTAATAAGTTATGAAGCTTGTAACAAAAACCACAAGAAGCGAGAAAGATACAGCACTAGTGTCATCAAAGGTCCGGTATGTGTATGCAGAGATAAAGTTTACCCAGCAAGGAATCACTTCCCATCCTTAATATTCATAATTGGCTTGCATGTTCATGTGACTCGAAATGTCCTCGGCCGGAATTTCATTACTATGCTATGGTATACCCGACGGTGAGCTTGGTCCGTTTTTGTTCCACTCCAAACTCCTCAATAATTCTACATACCAACACACAATCAATTCCCAGCCAAGCTGGCATACTGCACATCACTGGCACCTGGAGGAGCTGCCACAGCAGCCATGCTTGCGAGGTCATCTTTTGGTGGAGCTGCGATCGCTCCCTGTGAGCCCCTACTCCCTGTAGTGGGCGAAATTGACGAGGCAAATGCGGAACGACCCTCGCGACCAGCGGCTATCCTCTCCTCCTTATCCATTGTCCCAATTGGCCTTGGTCTTCCCCACTGTACTCTCAATGGACATCCGGCAATCACAGCCCTGCCTTGCAAAGCCTCAGCAGCTGCCTCAGCTCCTTCCCTGGTAGCGTAATTGACGAAAGCGCAATGAGACATATGCGAGCAGACCAATGATCGGAGCTTTCCGTATGAAGAAAAGAACTCTCTAATCTTGAATTCTGGGAGATCGTCCTCAACGCCAGTAATGAATAGGGAGGTGATAGATTGGTCGGCGGGCGGTAGAATATCTTGGGGTCCAGGAGGTAGTTGTGCCGCGCTTGGGAACGCCCTTCCCCCTCGTGCCCCGCCTCGTCCGCCGCGTACTGCACCCCGAGTGCTGGGCGCACCCTTGTTATCTCGTGTTCGTATCGGACCTGGCCCTTTCGTTGCCAGTGACATTGATGTCGAGCTCTCCCCTGCGGTGCTGTCGCTATCTTCTGGGCCAATCCGTCGCTGCTTCTTGAAATAAGGCTCGCTGTTCGCTAATCGTCGCAGTAATTCTCTGGCCTTCTCATCCGTCTTTTCATAAGCCTCAACCCCTCCCCTGCCGTCTTCAATCTCCTTCTCATGCTCCTGTGCATAGTATTCCCTATTCACCGCGCTTTGTGGGCCTGGGGCTACCATCTTGAGTGCCGCATCACGCACTACGATGGGTAGCCCAAAGGAGAGATCAAGCATACAGCACTGACAGCAGTTCTTGAGTCGAGCGCAGGTAAGACAAATATTGGTCCGCTTGCTCCGTGACGTTCGGTCCGCTTTCCATTTGAATACTGTAAAAGGGCGTGTACATATCTTGCATTCTGTAGCCAGATTAGCATCGAAATCCAGGTACTGACGACAAGCATGTCAGAAGGAAGAAGACAAAACATAATCCAACAGAAGCAGAGGATGATAAAAGTTCAAATTACAACGCACCTTCTCCATAGTCTTGCTTGATCATTTGCACATAGGGGTTGTCTGGTAGACAATTTTCGCAAACAGAAGGGAAGTCGGTGGTTTCCCAACCAGACCGATTCAGATCTTGCTTGATCTGCGGAGGCATGATGCAAAGGAAGATGGTCGAGGCGTTTGTAAATAGTATTCGTGTTAATACAGTCGCTCTAGGTGCGGGTCTCCGTCGTACAAGTCTTCCTCGATAGTATCGTGGTTGGGCTGGGATGCGTTGTGATGATGAGGCTGAGGGGCAATTATTTCACGCTTCGATTTTCAATCACTTGAAATGAATCACGTGATAAGGCTGGGAAGGAGACCCCTGTCCATTTTTCAGGGGGATAATTTCGTATTCGTCTTTTTTAGCGCGATTTAAATGCCAGGCACAGTTTCCAAACAAATAGATGCGATTGAACAGATACATAAATGACGACCCTTCCACTTCCACTCTTCACTCTTTTTCAATTCTCAAGCCGCTCACTTCTACTATTCAAATTCAACATCTGATTCCTTTCACAAATCGATACCCATACCTCTCTACAATGGCGCCTGCAAAACTTGAAACTGAGGACCATTCCCGCGATGCTGCTTTCAACAAGGCAATGCACAAGGACTCGTCCAGTGCTCAGGGTGGCTTCAGTGCTATGCTGAAGAAAGATAAAGCCGCACAAAAAGCTGCTGTTGACGAGTATTTCAAGCATTGGGACAACAAGTCAGCAAAGGACGAGACACCTGAGATAAGAGAGGTAGAGTATATTGACATCTGATCCAAGCTCGCAGACTAACATGCCTCTTCTTCGCAGGCACGAAAAGCTGAATATGCTACTCTGACGAGACAGTACGTCCTTACGCGATCTTTCAACACAACCTTTGCTAATCGCACCTAGCTATTACAATCTCGGAACGGATCTCTACGAGTATGGCTGGGGTCAATCTTTCCATTTCTGCCGCTTCGCATACGGCGAACCCTTTTACCAAGCCATTGCCCGCCACGAACACTATCTCGCAGCCAAGATTGGCATCAAGGATGGCGACAAAGTTCTTGACGTTGGCTGCGGTGTTGGTGGACCAGCGAGGGAAATCGCGAAGTTCACTGGCGCACACATCACTGGTCTGAACAACAACGACTACCAGATCGAGCGTGCAACCCGCTATGCACAAAAGGAGGGTCTTTCCAACCAATTGGCGTTTGTGAAGGGTGATTTTATGGTTGGCGACTCCTCCTTTTCTATGCCACTCTCGTTAACCGTTTAATAGCAAATGTCCTTCCCCGAGAATTCCTTCGATTGTGTCTACGCCATTGAAGCTACTGTCCATGCGCCATCCCTTGAAGGCGTCTACAGCCAAATATTTCGTGTCCTCAAACCGGGTGGTGTATTCGGTGTCTACGAATGGCTCATGACTGATAATTATGACAATGAGAATCCTCATCATCGCGAAATCCGCCTTGGTATCGAGCAAGGCGACGGTATTTCCAACATGGTCAAGATTTCAGAGGGCATTGCTGCCATCAAGGCTGCTGGTTTCGAGCTAGAACTCCACGAAGATCTAGCTAAGAGGCCAGATGCTACTCCATGGTATTATCCTTTGGCTGGAGACTTCAGCATGATGGGTACGATTTGGGACTTCCCTACGATTGCAAGAATGACGAAATGGGGTCGTGCCATTACACACAAATTCGTCGGTGTTCTAGAGATGGTCGGCATTGCACCAGGTGGCACTCAGAAAACCGCAAACAGCTTGGCAGTCGCTGCTGATTGCCTGGTCGCTGGTGCTAAGGAGGACCTGTTCACCCCCATGTACTTGATGGTCGCGAGAAAACCCAAGGCGTAATGTGTCATGACGGGATATATTGAGGAATACTTCAAGATAAGATATGCGAGCGTCCTCTTGATGTTGATAATTGTTTTACTTTCTGTGTATAGAAGAATAGGGTGTGGGCGTCTTTCACCGGAATGTTCATACTAGGTCAAAGCGTACTGTCCGTTTAATAGGAACGAGCGGGCACACTTAATAACATAATACAAGAAACGACCAGATTAACATGTCAGCATATTTTCAACTTTACGCTCTGGTTTGCATTGTTTGCGTTGTTTGCTTTTTACTGGTCGAGTGACCACCAAGTCTCGACAAATTTTTCTTTTGGCATTTTGCACACCCGGACGGTCACATCACACCTCAAGCCTGTTGCTTTGGCTGGCTGGATCAATTCCACTAACTGGTCAGTCACCGAGTATGTGCCATCGAGTTCTCTATCTGTTGCATGTCGCAAAGACCTTTTTCCCGAAGTGGCAATTTTCGAACACCACAATGGCGTGTCTTTCCCTGTCTGCCGACATCTCTTGTACTACCACCACCACCTCTTTACGCAACCTTCTGTTGCAGGTCGCATTGAGCACTGTCAGAATCGGGTAATCAATGGAAGAAGTAGATTTCCCATATCACATGTGTTTGACGTGGTGTTCTGTCCAAACAAGAACATATTTCGAACTATGTGGTAGGTAGCCAAGAGAAACGGATAGTAGTTGGGAATGGACTAGAATGGATCGTTTCTAGAGGATTTTTCCTGTGGGCTCGGTGAAGTTCAAACGTCTTGAGTAGTGCTGATGGTGATCATGGCCAATCTAATGAAACCACAAAGCCTGCTCTCTCGGTGACTGTATTTCTCTGCATGTATCGAGGATCCTTGCTTACCAGAATGCTGACTGCTTTCAGAGCCACTAGCACGTCCTCTGCTCAACTTCATTCCTTGATTTGGCTCCAGATCGATACCCTCTCTGATTTCTTAGGCCCACTTTTTTTCGATCAATGACTTGACCATGTGGTAGAATGAGCATAGTGCCATTCGGGCGTAGCATATGTTGGCCAAGAACGGTGGTACGTGGATGCAAGCCAGGTGATCAACAGAGAGAGATGCTGGATGCGCACCTCTAGCATTCGTTTCGGCTGTAATGCTCGAGAGGGAGGTCATGGGTAGTATGGTGAGGTCAACAAGGGCTTGCCTTGGTTACTCGCTGCGCGGAGATCGCATGTACAGCAGAGGTATCATAGAACCCCGTTTTGAATATTCAACCGCAATCCCGAAAGGTTCTCATATCTGTCCCTTCTTAAATGCCTACCCAAGCGTAGCAACGCATTTTCCCGTCAATCCCTGAAATTCCCCAGGAAACTTGACCCATCTTTATATTGCACACAAACCACAATGCACAGTCTCTTGACTGACGAGCTCAAGTAGTCTAGGAACACGCGATTTGTTGAATCTTAGATGGAAGCTTTTCCCTTTCTGCATACAATAGGCGAAAGGTATCTTCGTATTTCTCCAGAGCCCGTATGCTCAGTATCTCCAATGGCTCTCCTGCCATTATGTAAGCACTCTCAATAGCAGGACTCGTTCCAATATCGAAAGTTACGAAGGTTGCATCTCATAACACAAAGGCACATTCCATTTTTTGTTTAAATACATCATTTTCATAATTCGATTTATATAAAAAATATATATATATAATTGTAAAAAGAAAATTCCTGCAATAAATGAAAGGATTAATTGAGGTGCCAAGAAGGTGACGTACAGGAGCGATATTCGTAGAAGTTTATCTAAGAACCTCGCGTTACGCTTAGACGAGTCACAAGCAATGTTACAAACGGTAATTTCCAAAGCACTCCTAATCCAGCTTCTACAACTTCGGCTGTTCTAGCGAGGTAATTGGAACAGAGGACTCTAGGGCAAGAACAACCAGAGCCTTATCTACGGACATAGAGAAGTCGTTTCGACCCTATACTTATATTCCGCGTTGCTAGTGCTTCAGCTGTTCGAAGATTGCTCTCGAGCTCGGCTTCCTATGCAGAAAGTCCTTCAGGATTTCGGCCTCGGGGAGGCATGAGCCGCGCTCCAGCACCCGCTGTCTATATCTCCTACCTACCTGGTGGTCCATGGGATCCGTAGCAAAGCCTGTTGCGAAAAGATCCGCGGCGTAGACTATGGACCTATTGGCAACCCTGGGTGTTAACATCTCAACGATACTTACATGAGAAGAAGAAACGTAGGGCTAGGAGGGCAGCAAAGGAGAGGAGCAGAAGAAAAGTCTTACAAGGGATATGCGAAGTAGCCAGCATCGTACTTGCGAAATATATGTGGGAACCCACCTTGCCCAAAGCCCCAATCTTCTGTTGTGTTGCCAAAGCTGTGCTGAATAATTTCGTGCTTCGTTTGGTTCCATAGTGCTGTCGCGTCCATCTCTAGGGCTGCCCGGTGGTCCGCGGGTGTGTGAACTGCGAGGTCAAACAATGCTGGTTGTACCTGCGAGAGGATCTTGTGTGCTTGGTCATACGTCTTGGTCCGGCTAATTGCCTGTGCTAAAGCAAGTGGAAGGGTTCCCCCAGCCTTCTCAGTCGGCTGGCCTATACTTGCTCCTTCAAATGGTTCGGATGAGGTTCGAACTCGCTCCTTGGACACTCCTAGGAATGTGTAATGCTTACCAAGATCAACCAGCACCCGGGGGATCCAGATCCAGTTTTCCAACATAATGCTTGGGATCTCGATGAAGTCCCTCGAATGTGGGATCGCGTACTTGGTGTGGGCGACGATATTGTGTATAGCGTGGCCTAGTTCGTGAAACATTGTCTTCACGTCGCCCTGCTGAAGCAAACAGGGTCGAAATGGGGTTGGTGTGGGGAAGCTACAACCCAACACTGATGCCGGATAATGCTTTGTCCCATTCCCTTCGATGAACCCCTGGATAAAGATGAATACAGTATTGAAGGTAGAATGGCAAACAGAGGGCTCACCGGTGCCATCAGGATATGATGTGCTGCACGATACTTGCCTTGTCGCTCAAACAGGTCGACATACAGGTACCCAAGGAAGTCACCATCCTCAATTACGCTGTCCCAGACGGCGTAGACCATGACGTCCTCGTGCCATACGTCTGCCTCCGTTTGCTCGAACTGCATGCCAAATAGCTCCGCGAAAAGGGCCAGCATGCGGCTGAGGGTGTGCCTTGCCTCAAAGTACTTGGCCAGCTCCGTGGTGTCGATCGAAAGGCTCTCTTTCTTCTGCTTATTGAGGTAGTAGGTCCGGTCCCAGACGTATAACTTGGACGGGTCCTGAACCTCATCTTGCGCAGTTGCCGAGTGCTTCTCTTTCAAGAGTAGGAGCTTCTCCGTGTCTGCCTTCGCCAGCGGTTCTAGGCATTCTCTCAACTCGCGCAGTTGGTCCTCGACCTCTCCGACACTACTGGCCATCTTCTCCTCCATCTTCAAAGCAGCATGGTTGCCAAAGCCGAGCAGACGAGCCACTTCGTCTCTCAGAGCCACAATCTTGGCCAGCCGTTCGACGTTCTCTGAGAAGCGATATTGCTGCGCGACATACATCCTCCGCCGCGTGCTCTCTTTCCTGGCGTGGCGCATCACGTTCACGCGTTGCTCGTTACTGAACTTTACAAAGACTTCCTCCCGATGGACCTCCCGATGGACCTCCTTTTGCGCCCTCGTCGCCAGCTTGGAAACGATGCTCTCCGGCACACCAGCAAGATCGTGGGCGTCAAACCAGACCCCGTCATCGGCTTCTGTGAGTGCCTTCTGGGCTGCAACGCGAAGCTGGCTCAGCTCGGCCATGGCGACCTGCAGCCTGTCTCTCGCGCTTTCATCACGAAGGGCCGCACCGGAACGCGTGAACTCGCTGTGCATGCGCCCCAGAAGATACAGGTCTTGGGCATCGAGTTCTTCCCGCGCTTGCGGTAGTTCTTGCTCTTGCTCTTGCTTTTGGTCCCGGAACACCGCGGCGACCAGCGCGGCCACATCAGCACGCATCAGGGCAGCAGTCTCAGCATTCGCAATGTGCGTCTCGCATTCGCGGGATGCCTCGCGCACCTTTCCATCTGGCCATACCGAGGTCAAGAGCACGCTGAGGATTCGCAATCGTGTTGCCGCGCGGTTGGCGTCGTCAACCAGGGGACGGACGACGTTGGCAAAGGGGGCGGCGCACTCGCCCTCTCCCTCGCCCTCCCTCGCCCTCCCTCGCCGGCGTCACGGTTGCGACGAGCTGATCACGCAGCGCTGCCGAGCGGGCGAGGAGCGTTGCCGTCTCTGCCAGTACCGAGGCGGGAGTGAGGCCGGCGAGGGCTGGCGGTGCCTCGGGAGGGATTCGACTGGTGGCGTCCATGGTGTGATGGAATTTTGATACCGTGAAAAGAGAGGCCCGAGAAAATAAAGAAGGTTCTATCCTCCCTTTATGGCACAGCACGTGGACCTCTTTGCCTCAAATATTGCAGTTGGACACCATGTAAGAGCGAGCAGTCAATAGGTTCCGGAGTCACGTCGACGCAGTCAGACACTTACAATATGTTGAGGCTTGACCTCTACGTCGTTTTACCATAGAACATTTTATGATCTATCTTCGCTATAGCCGTATGCGAAAAGCTCGAACAACTTCATCGCTGGTGATACTCCGAATAAGTAAACAAGTGTTATTTTACTAAAACAGCAACACTTTACATAGCTGCCGCCAACTCCTGGCCTTCTCCATTCCAAGAGACTTTTATAATTTGCAGTAATTTCCAGAACGGGTTGCTATAGAGGCTAAAACGAATAATACAATTATTTAAAGATTTAAAAATTAATAGAATTTTATATAATTCTTTATTTATTATATTTATTAAAGGTAATAGAATAATATAGAAAGATATTTATTAATAAAGTTATTAATAAATTTAATAAATTTATTTATTAAAATTAAATTAAATTATTAATAAATAGAACTTTTCGCTTTATGTAATAATTTTTCCTTAGGAAAAAAGCTTTTTATATTTTCGGAAGGTTTTATATAATATATATAATAATAAATACTATATTATTTTTTATTTATAATTTTTTTATTTTTAACTTTATTTTTTTCAATATTTTTTCTATTTTTTTATTATTATTTTAACTTTAATCGTTTTTTTATTTATTATTTTTATTTTCGAATCGCTTTAAGAATATAAAATAAAGTATTATATTTAATAATAAGAATTACTATTATTAAGTAAATAATAAATATTATTATAATATATACTAATATTAATATTATTATTATAATTATTAATATTATTAAAAATAATTTATAAATACATTATATTATTACTTTATTTGCATTAATAATAATTCTTATATTATTATAACAAACCTACTTGTCACCTGTACTAGCCTGACAACATTGAGGTCACGTGATGGCCCGCATTGTCCGCTTCGGTTAGGGGAGAAGGACTTGTATTTAAAGGACTAGCCTCTCAGACTCTCCTTCTTTCCGTAGCTTAGTTTCTTTGATAAATTCAAGTTATTGTACGAATACCTCCCTACGTGAGGTCCCATACCGTACGACTATCACATTAAACTAAGCTCACCCTCATTCGCCTGGGAAGGCATTTTAAGATATCCCAATTAGGAAAACAGAGTACAACAGCAAAGAAGCCTACGTACTACTCAAAATGACAGAACGACAAAGAAGCCCCGCAAAAAGCGCACCCTCTATCTACCCCAACCTTCAATAACACGAATCCGAAAAAGAGGAAGATACGACCCTTAACCTACAAGCTCAGCTCGTAGCCTTGCGCAACGCGCAAGTAAGCACCCAAATAGAGAATCGCGAGCTTAAGTCCTCTCTAGCAAAAATGCAAGCTACCCTCGACCGCATCGCCCTTCAAGAAGAAAATCGCGGCCGAACCACTAAGACCTCTAACCGACAACTCGACCCTGACCAGCCGCTCCGGTCCACAGAGAGCGTCCGACAGAGCACTCCAGCCTCACAAGGCAGTCAAAAGAACAAGAAGAGTACGCGTTTTCCGAACCCTCCAATTCTCACCGATAGTGTAGACCCTTCGTACGAGCACTGGATCATCAATATTCAAGGGAAACTCACTATTAACGCCGACCACTACGAATCCGAAAATGCTCGTATATACTACGTCTTCGAACGAACCGGCGAAAATGCCCAAAAACATTTATACAGTCGCTTCTTATACAACGCTATCAAGCGCTTCGAGATAGTAAAAGAGATATTCGATTACTTAAAGATAATCTTCACGAACTTTAACAAAGTACGGGACGCCCGCTACAAGTACAACCAATTTACTATAAGTATAGCGCAAACCTTCCCGGCCTTCCAAACCTAGTTCTTACACCTAGCTGAAGAAGCACAGATTCTAAAGGAAAGCTACCGCTACGACTTATACGATAAACTTACGACTAGCTTCCAACGATAGCTCGCCCCGACCTTACATACCCTTACTACGTACGAAGCCTTAGCTAATACTTATATCGGACTCGATTTAAAGCTACGAAAGATTAAAGCACGTAAAGCTAAGTATAAAGCAAGCAAAGCATTAACGACTACTACTACTATTACTACTCCTTTAAACCTTCAGCCGCTACCTTCTTAAATACGATCTCCGTCTGCCCACTCCTTACGATAAGCATCAAGCGCACTAGAGAAGAAGACCGAGAAGCGCGAGGCGACCTCTGCACCAGAAATCCTTTGCTTTCGCTGCAAGGAACCGGGCTACTTAGCTAGGGATTGTCCAAAGTATAAAGTGATAATCGACGTGAAGGATATCGAGGAGGATGATTTCGAGAAATCGGGAAAAGAAAACGCTTAAGAAAAAACTCCTTCCTAGGCAAGTTTAAAGTCGATTTAATAAACATCGATTTAAATTAATTAGTTAGTGAACGACCACTAATCTTACTTTATATATTAGCATATAATAAATACGTAGTTAATTTAAAAACGTTATTTAACTTTAAAGCAAACGAATTCTCTTTCCTTAATACGATTTATATAATAAACTTTACTAAGTTCTTTAATATAAAAGCCGAAAAACTCCCTCGTACGATTAGCGTAAAAAGCTACAACGATAAAGTTGGAAAGGCAGCTACCTACTTCTTACGATTATACTTTACAATCGACGGCCGGCGATAATACAACCTTTCCTTTATTATTCTAAACCTTGAATCTTATAATTTAATATTTGGACGAAGCTAGCTTTCATACTTCGGAATATTACTCGATGCAAAGAACCGTTACTTATATTAGCCCGAAGCGCTGCCCCCCTCTTATTCGGTAGTTAAGAAGATTCAAATTAAATATATAACTCTCAGGCCGCGTACTATTCAGCGCAGCTACCAAGAGGACGTCGAAGCACGCGACCGAGCCCTTCAATTAGAGAACGAGCGATGAGAAGCTAGAAGATACTTTAAGGCCGATATTTAAACCTTTACGCAAGATATTACGAATAAATAAAAAAACTTTAATTACGAAACCAAAAACTCTAATTCGCTAGTTAAAAAGCCTACTTAAAAGCCTACGATTTTACGTCGTACGCATAAGTCCGATACTCGAAATAGTTTACGAATAATAAAAAATCCTTTAGTAAAGAAAGAATTAATTAAATTATAAGCGTACTAATGAAAGAAGTACGTAAAGCTTTAAGAACGAATAAATCCTATTATCGATATTATTACTATTAATATCGTAAGTTTTTATATTAATTTAAAACGCTTGAAAACGAAGCTTTCTTTACTAACTTTTACGAAATCGATCGTATTTTAAATAATTAATAAAAAAAACAAAATTAAAAAATGAAAAAGGAATTATAATAAATTTCTATAAAATATTAAGATTTTATTAATATATTTAGCAAATTTATTTTTAACCAACTTCCTTTTTATCGATCGTATAATTATAAAATATAACTTAAAAAAGAAAATTACTTAAATTATAATTTTCTTTACAAAATAATTAATATTAAATTTAAAATTACGAAATAATATTTTCTCGAGAATTTATATAAAAAATTTATCGAATTTAATTAATTATTATTTATAACTTTTATATTATTTATTAAAAAAGTAAATAGTAATTTGCAATTTTATATTAATTATCGGAAATTAAATAAAATTATTTATAAAAATCGATATTGTTAGCATAAGTTAGCATAGACGGAAGTCACGTGGGTAGTTAAGCGAACGGGCTAGCCGTATTCGGATTAGTGTAGGCGAGCGCAAAGAGGTATATTCTTAAGCTCTTTCTTTTTTAATTAAACTTATTCTTTAAATATTAATAATAAAAGTAAACCTACTTTTACTTTTGGTATTTCAAGTCGTATTATATATAATCCGGTATTCTTAGTGTGGATACTAATAGATATTTTATTTTTTTAATTAATAAAACTTTAATTCGATTTAGTAAAATTAAAGTTTTTATAAAATTAAATATTCGATAAGTTTTTTATCGAATACGAATAAATTTAAAATTCGAAAAGTTTATTACTTTTTATATAAAGTATAATTCTTATAAATATAAAATTCTTCTTTTTAAATTTATTAACGAATTAGTAATATATTAATAATATATAAATAATATTTTATTTAATTACTTCGATAATTTTTATATTACGTATTTTAATAATATTTTAATTTATTTTAAAAATAAATTTAATTATATTTTTTATATATAAAAAATATTATAATAATTACAAAATATATATAAATATAAATTTCGAATAATAAAAATTAAATATTTAAAATTTATTATTATTATAACGTATCGAGTATAAAGAAACTTAATAAGTTATATAAAAGAAGTAATTATATAATAAAATAAAAAAAACTTCAGTAAATTCTTAAAATAAATAATTAAAAAGTTTAAAAAAAAGAAAAGAGTTTTTTATATACGTGAAGAATTTTTATAATAAAGTAAAGTATTCGAGAGAAATAAGAAAAAAGCGATCGAAGTTATAAAGGTAAATTAAGAAGCTCGTTAGCTCGGGTAATATATATACTTTAAAAGTTAGCCGAAGGCTAAGTATTATTAAAAGCGTTATACTATTCCCTCGTTCGAAAAAAGCTTACTCTCGAGTATTTAATTATTAACTTATTATTATCCAACTCGTTGTAATTATTTATATTACTTTTATATATTTTAATTTATTTCGAAAAAATTATAAAAAGTTTTGGAAGTTTTTTATTTATTAAATAAAATTCTATAAGCTTACGAAGAATATACTTAAAGTTTAAAATAAAATATTAAGTAAAGTCGACGTTTTTATTTAATTAGCTAATGTAGTATTAAAAATTGCCGTATTATTTTCGATAAGTTAAAAACTCTTCGATTTCGTACTCGTTATTATTAGTAATATTAATAAATAAGAGCTTTAGCTACGTTTATTCGAGAAGAGGATCGTCGAGAGTTTTATAAAGTTTTTATAAAGTAAATATATTATATATTTTTATAAAATTAAGTAGCTTAAGCCGAAAGAAGTTGAATACTTTTTTAATAATCTCGAAAAGCTTATTAGTAAATTAATCGAACTTCTTCGAGAAGCGCTAATTAGAAAAGTAGTATATATTTAATTAAATGAAATTATTAACTTTAAAATCGATAAAGTGCTTTAAATAGTTAATAATAGTAATTATACGTTTTTAAGCTCGATTTATATATGCTTTAGTTAAAGTTTAAGCTTTATAATAACGAGTAATATAACTAAGCGCGTTTTTTTTATTTAAGTATTAAAAAGAAATTATTATATTCGTAGAATCGATCTTTTAATTCTAGTTCGTACGAAAAGTATAACTATATACTACTTCAAAAGAAGATAGCTTTTTAAGTAAATTATAAAGTAGAATAAATTATATATAATTTATTATTAATAAGAACTCGTTTTAATTATTCTAATAGTAATTTATAAAGAAGTATAAGTACTTTTGAAAATATTAATTATAAATTTTAATCTATTTATTAATTTGCAAATAGTTTGCTATAAAACGCTTTAAGCTAATATTAAAGATCGTATTTAAAGCTTCTTAAAATAAAGAAATAAATTAAAGTTTACGATTAGAAAATATAATTAAGAATAAATCGAAATAATAGTAGATATAGTAAATATAAAGCTTAGTAAGCTCGCGAGTATCGATTATTTTATAATAAAGTATTAAAAGTATTTATTTGCTAAAGCGATTTATAAATATTAGTATAGTATTATACTTATGCTTATTTTCGTTAAAGGAATAGTAATCGATTATAATATACTTTTAAAAGTATATAAGAATAAGTAAAGAATTTAGGAAATTAAACTTTTTATTATATAGTACGAAGCTTTTATAATAAGTATAATAATTATAGTAGTATTACTTAATATATAAAGAAATGCCACGCTAATAGTACTGCAAAAAGAAGAGTTATAGCGTTTTGCTAATATTAAAGTATATTATAAGTATTTGATTATAAACTTCGCGTATTAATAACGTACGCAAGTTGTCGACGTTTAGTACTATTAGTCGACTTTCGTATAGTAAAAGATCGCGTTTTATTATAAGCTTTAACGTACTTAAAAAAGCTTATTATCGAAAAGTTTATAAAGAAGAAACTATTTTATTAATTACGAGAACTTAGTTTATTATATTAAGAGTTAGTAATAAAGAAGTAATTTTTATAAAAAATATAAAATTTTTAAAAAAAGTATTTTACCGAAGCTTTTTTATAAAAAGCTAAGAATTAACTTAATCGTTTTTAAGTAATTATATAAATTTCTAAAAGTACTTCTTATTATTTTAAAATTTTAATTCGTTAATATAATAAGTAAAAGTATTTGCTAAAAAGTTTTAAATACTAAAACGATATATAATAACGAAGTTGTAATTAGTTAAAAGTTTTACTTAATATATTTAATGTAAATTCAAAAGCTTAAATATTATAAAGTACTTTAAAGCTTTATAATCGATATAAACTTTAATTTTATATAATATACTTATAAGCTTTATATAGAAATAGTTAAAGAAGTATATAATAATAAGTATTTCCTTATTATATATAATGTAATTAAGTTTTGCAAAGATTATAATTTTTGAAAAAAAGGCTATTAGAAACTAATCGTTATTATAAAGCTAAAATAATATATTTGCAATTATTTTATTTAAAGTATTAATTTCTAAAAAGTAAAAAAGCTTTTAATAATAATACTAAAGAAAAGAAGTCGAAGTAAAAGCTAACTTTAAAAAATTAAAACTATATTTGCATTTAGTAAAAAAATGAAAAGAAATATTATTCTTAATTAAATATATTAAAGAAATAATAATAATATTATAATTTTAAATAAAATATTTATAAAAGTTATAAAAGTTAAAAAATAATTAAATATTTTTAATAATTTGAAAATAATACTATTCGCGTATAATAATTACTTTCTTTAAATTAATTTTTATATTAGTAGTTAAGATAATAAAGTTTAAATATTTTATATAAATTATATTAAACTCGTACTTTTTAAAGTTAATTTAAAAACTAATATTTAAATATTATTAAAGTATTTTATAAATATATATTATATAATTAAATTTATTATTAAAGTATATAAGAATATTATTAAAGTAAGTAATGTAAAAATCGTTTAAATAATTAAATAATATATTATTTATATAGCGCTAATAAATTACAAAGTTATTAATAAATTCAAATAATAAAATTTTATATTTATAAATATTATAATATATTCGAAATATTATATATTCCTCGGAAATAAAATTTATACGAATATAATAAAAAGCTTACTTAATATCGAGCTTTATAAAAACTTTAATATTAAAAATTCTAATAAAAATCTTATTAATTAAAAGTAAAAAATATTAGTTTTTACAAATTAAAGTATTTAAAACTCGAAAGTTAATATATAAATATAAAAAATCGTTAAACTTTTTAATAAAAAGAATAAGTATAATATACGGCGATTATAAAAACTTAATAAACTTTTTATTTAAATTATTTATAATATAAATTTTAATAATTTCTAATTCTAAAGTAAATATTTTATATAATAAAAAATATTAAAAAGTTTTTTCACTATTATTTTTAAATTTAATATAATAATTATACGATTTATAAAGCGATAGTATATTACTAATAGTTTTTGAAAAAATATATTAGTAAATAAAATACTTTATTAAAATAAATAATTTAATATTCAACTTCGCAAAATTCGTAGTAAAAGTAATAATTAAAATTTATTAATTAATTAATTTTTATATTTACTAAGTAATAATAATATTTCGTATAAGCTTTTTATTCCATTATTAAATTAGCGTATTAAGTTTATAAAAAAAAATAGTAAATATTTCATTATTCGTATTTCGAAATATTATTATATTAAATACCGAGATTAAAATAATATATATTTTTACTATTAAAAACCGATACTAAGTTAACTTAGGAATTATTTTTTAATAGCGCTATATAAGTAAAGGGGCTTCTATTATTCGGGATAGCTTTTATTATATAATTTAAAAAGCTTTAATAGCGTTTTTAGTAAATAGAAATATTTTAATAATTAGAAAAAAAAAAATAATACGAGGAAGTTTAAACTTTAATATAAGCGAAGTTATTTAATTTACGGCAAGTTTAAGAGCTAAGCTCGCTAACCTTTTATCGTACTATTAGTAAGTTTTCGTAAAGAGGGCGTTGCGTTAAAAGAAGTTTTTTTAATAGTAAATATTAATTTTTTTTTTACAAAAGTTAAGAATTTCGATATTATATACGTATAAGATAATAGAAGGATAATTAGTTAATTAAAAAAGCTTTTAGTAAACTGAATTAAATAATATATAATACTTTGCAAACCAAATACGACTTAAAATAATATTATAATTCCTAAGATTAATAATTAAGAAAAAGATAAAAAATTATATATAAAAGTTAATTATAAAGTTTAAAAAAGCGTAATATGAAATAAAGCTACTATAAGAGCTATTATAGTTTTTAATAAAAATAGAGCTCGGTAAGCGTTAAATAAAAAGTTTTAAAAAGAAGGAAAAGAACTTAAATAAAATTAAATTAATTAGCGTATACGCGTTTGCTTTTAAGTTAAATAATACTGAAACTTTGTAAAAGAGTTTATTTTTAATAAAGGTAGCGATTATCGTAAGACTTTGGCTTTTAAAAAGCTCCTTAAAATCAAGATAGCGCATATCTCGCACTTGGCTTAGAAAAAAGGCTTTTCTTAGGCCTCTTCTTTTGCCCGTGAGTTAGGCTCAAATACATTAAAGTAGGCTGCTGGAGGCTCGTCGTTAGAGTCCTCCAAAGGATAGGTAGGCTGAGTGGGGTCCTCAGGGCTATGGTAGTCGATTTGGGGCTCCAGCTTGTTAATCCTAGCTAAGTATTGGGAGGTAGAGCGTTTAAGAGGTCTAGGAGTTCGATGGTTTGCAGCGGGAGTTTTCCGGCAGTCGTTAAGGGCTTTTGATTGCTGGAAGCCGCTAGAGAACCCGGGAGTATAATGCCTGGGGTAGCTTGGCGCCGTCTTTAAGGGAGGCTTTATCGTTGCTATAAAGCTGCGTACGGCCTAGCGTAAGGTTCCATAAGTTTCTTTGGAGGCTAGCTAAGTTCGAAAGGCCCGCGGCTAGCTATAAGAAGCTTGGCTATATAAAGTGCTTTTAGTATACTAGCCCACGTCCTTATTCTAAATCCTTTCAACTTATTCGTTTAATATCGTATAGCGGGGCCACTTTTAATAAAGCTTAAAGCGAAGCTTATAAATAATTTTATTCTTTAGCTCTAAGCGTAAAGTAGCGTCGTTAGTAATTTATACTATAGCGGCCACTATACGAAAGACTTTGTAGAAGTTCTAGAAACGTTTAGTAAAAGCTATATATAGCCTTTTGAACTAGTATACGGCTTGGGAGACTTCCGCTAAGTCCGAAAAGAATGCTACTAGCTAGTCCACTAGTTACAATACTATAGCAAAGTTCTCCCGATCCAAGAATAGAGGCTTTAAGAATTCCTAAGCGAGGCTTTTAGTATTGCTAAGAATATAGTTCTTGCGATAGCGCTTATTCAAGAAGTATTAATCGTATATTTTTAATAAATTAAAGAGCTGTGCCTTCCAAAGCTTGGCGCAGTAAGTCTTGCCGTTATCTAATTTCGTAGGGAGCTAAGGGATCTTCTCAATACGAGAGGCCGTGCTATACGTCGTATCTTGCGTTTAGGATCGCGAAAGGGCCCCGTTAAAATGCGGGTCGAGGTAATCTCTTGTCCGAAAATTGCTATAGGTCTCGAGGGGCGTATTTATATTAAATGAGACACTATTTCGCTTTATAGTTTGGAGAATAAAGGGAAGCAGTGGCGAAGGCGCTGGCGGTGTTGAAGGAGGGAGCGTCGCGAAGATGCGTATCTGCTTTGTGAGCAATTGTTCCATACGCTGAAGGCGTTCCTTAAGCTTTCGTACGCGTAAGTTTGCTTCCTCCGCACGCGAGTTTGCTTTTTTAGCCTATCGCCGATAGAACCCTTTATCTTCGGTATCCGAAAGGTCTGATTCCATAGCTGGGAGCTTTCCAGCAGCTCGAGAGCTTTGGGGTATAGGAGTACGGGCGCTGGAGTCCTGCGAGGGCTTATGAAAGCTCGCTTTATCGATAGGAGTACAAAGTATAGCGTTCGTACAAAGGTTTCGGGGTTGTTTTAATACTATTCTTCAAAGGTAGTAGTGTTTGCTAGAGCTTGGTATAGGCTTTCCTCGTAAAAGTTGTAAAGCGTTAGCGACGTTATATTCAAAAGGGAATTATAAAAAGTAAAATATTATAAAAGTTATCTTCGGCAAAGTAAAGTAAATTATTTATAATATAATACACCGAGTATAAAGAAGCTTAACGAGCTATATAAAAGGAGTAATTATATAGCGAAATAAAAAAAACTTCGGTAAATTCTTAAAATAAATAATTAAAAAACTTAAAAAAAAGGAAAAAGCTTTTTATATATATAAAGAATTCTTATAATAAAGTAAAGTATTTAAAAAAAATAAAAAAAGAATAATCGAAGTTATAAAAGTAAATTAAAAAGCTTATTAGCTCGGGTAATATATATATCTCAAAAGCTAGCCGAAGATTAAATATTATTAAAAATATTATAATTATAATAAAAAATATTCGAATAAATTTTAAAAAAATATTAATAATTTAAAATTAAAAAATATTAAATATTATATAAAATATATAATTTTTTTTTAATTTTTATAATTTTTATTAATAATTTATATAAAATTATAAAGTTTTTATAAAAAATTTTATTTAATTTACGAAAATTAATATTTTTTTTATTTTAAAAAAAATTATTAAAATATTTTCAAAAAGTTTAAAATATATTTTAATATTATAACTTAAAATTAAAATTTATAATAAAAATTAATATTTCGAATAAAATAATTATTAAAGTATTTTTATAATTATATTCGAATAAAGAATAATATTTTATAATTTACTTTTTTAAAATTATAATTTTAATTAAATATAATTATAAAATTTATAATAAAAAATATTAATTATTATATAAGTTTGTAATTAATAATATTTTAAATTATAAAAAGTAATAAAAAAAATACGAATTTATATAAATTATAAATTTTTAAAATATTTTATAATTATAAAATAATTTATTAATTAATAAATTTATTAAATAAAAATTATAA